>MPUH01000656.1:0-41338 GCA_001970955.1 Stentor coeruleus
ATTACATGCTATAATGTACAAAAGACTATCAAACATAGCATTTAATTATCAACGTAGACTTACTCAATTCGCCCTATTCAAGATAGTCTTATTCTTCAGATCAAGCACTCATGATGTAAGAAAGAAAAGTATTCAAATTGCCTTATCAAGCTTAATAAGAGCTTCTCAAGAACAAGAAATTGAAAGAAGCAAATCCCCATCAGCTGAAGTATCTAGGGTATCTTTGGGTAGCATAGAAAATCCTCCAGCATTTATAAGCACTATATCAAGCACTAAGCTTAATAAAGAGGAAATCATGTCTATAAATCAAACTGGTGGACTTGAAATTATACAAGTATATTTGAAAGAAGCTAAAAAAAGAAAGATGGCTTGGGCTTTAGCATCGATTTTCTGTTATAGTAACAATTTAGGGCAGTTTGATGAAGAGAGATCAAGACTTGTTGAGCAGATTAATGAATTGAGATATGATAAACATAGTTTGTTGGAAGATAATACAGCACTTAGGATGCATAATGAAGCGCTTATTGAGAATTTGGAGAAAACGAATATTGAGTTTGCTTCTTTGTCGCTACACTTGGATCAGATGAGGATTGCTAGGATGGTTAGAGCGATTTCGAAGATGGTTGACTTACCTGTGTTGGAAGCTTTGATTATGCTGAAACATTGGAATCCAAAGAACAATAATAGTTCACTAATAAGTAACTAGGATTAGAAAATATGAATGTTTTTTATAGTAGAGAAGATGAATTAATTTGAAAGAAAGAACCTTTATATTAGAGTTATTAGGGTTTTGAGTTTGAGATTGATACTAATATTGATTCTAGTACTTTTTAGGAAATATAGGATTACTGTATTATGGTAAAGGTTTTTTGAATATTAAATTGGAGTAGAGAGATACTTTTTAATATGATTAAATTTCCCACTTTGCTAATCTCATATCTTAATTGTAAAATATAATATTTCTCATTATTATAATGTGGATATTTTCATTGCTCGTGATTGCCTTAGCAGATATAGAACACCTTTCTTTCAAAAGTCCTCTGCTGCCTACTCATGCTGATAAATTTCACACCTTAGGCGACGCGATGCCATTGCGAAAATTTGTCAGACTACATCCCCCAAAGCAATATAGCAATGGAGCACTAATATCAGCAAATCCTATAAACCTAACAACCTATGAAATTGAACTTATAATAAACTCTGGATCAGGAACTGAGCTCGAAGATGTCGGCTTGGGTATTTGGCTAACAAATACTTCTTATCACATAGGGAACATCTACGGCTTAGCAAGTGATTTCCAAGGAATTGGAGTTTTTATTGACATAGCCAAAGAGTCTCTCTACCTGACTGAAATTTACTCCAATTTTGAAACATCAAAAATTCTATCATCACCATCATGTCCCTTTTCAGGCAAAAACAAACAAACTTTACTTCAAATCAAAGTTAAAGACTCAAAAGTCGAAGTCTGGATCAAAGAAAAAAAACTCACAAAATGCATTGAGGTATTACCCATATAGGCCCAAGTCCAAAACATACACGAACCTATACTAGGCATAAGTTCTTGTAGTGGGAACACAACCAATACTTTATTTGATATACTACAAATAACAATAAATGAACTTGAAGATGATGAAAAAGTAACCCAAGCGCTTTTAAAATTAGAAAATAAATATACTGAAGATATCATAGCCTTAGAAAAAAAATCATTTGACCTTATTGACTCTATAACTTATTTGACTATATCAACTGAGTATCAAGAAGTTATCAATCAAATCACTAGAATCAGACAAAAATCTAATACAATTGCTAGCAAGTTTACAAGTTTGAGAGAAAAACTTGGGGTTCTACATATTGATGACTCTTTTACAAGAATGTCTAATGAAGAAATTAATAAACTTAAAGACTCATTTGCTGAGATTTATAATAAACTTGAGGGTATTACAAGTTATATTGACTCAAAAAAAATTATATCTGAGGTTTATGAGATTGTAGAAAAACAGTATGGGCAGTCATCAAATCATGGAGAAGTGTTGAAGAAGGAATTTGATTTATCCGAAAAAAAATTTAAGGAGTTTGATAAGATTTTTGAGAATGATAATAGAATTATTTGGGTGCATATTGGTATGACTCTTTTAGTGATTTTTGCTTGTGTTTTATGTTGTAAGGTATGGAAGACTGAGAAAATACATACACTAACTTAGACTTAGTTAATTATTATGTTTACTTTGGAAAGCATTCCATGCTTCTTGGAGAAGGTCATTGCTAGCTGATAAAGCTTTTTGTTTTGTGAGTTCCCAAATAGCCACTTGGTCTTTGTTTCTTAATATCTGTTTAAACCAGAAGAGCATTACCCCAGCAAAGTAGAAAAACACAGCTTCAAGCCCACTACCAAAATTCTTGATAAGTTTGTTAAGTTTTTTTGTCCTCAATTGTTGTAGTGTTACTTGAGATAATGCTGATATAACACTATACAAATCAAATCCATATAATTTTCTAACTCTAATCAATTCTTCATAAAACTCTGAAAAGTAACTAGAAAGGAAAAATATATGAAGCAATGACAAAGCACCAAAATTCTCTAATTGACTCTCAATATTATTAGTTTCAAAACTCATCTCAAACCAATCATCAATATTAACAGGCCATCTATCGGCTTTAGTCACACAATTAAAACAGCTAAGTAACAATATTAATTGAAGAGAGTTTTGAAAATTGAACTTGTTCATAGAAAACTCAATAAGATACTCACATATATGAGTATCTTCAGTATTCAGTTTGTAGTAAGCTACTCACATATATGAGTATCTTCAGTATTCAGTTTGTAGTACAACAACTACAAATTTGTGTTGTACAAAGACACTAGAGGAAAATTTTCAAAAAGTAGAATCCTTACTTCAATGATATGCTAAAAGAAGATTTATCTGTAATAAATTTATTTGTGAGAAATTCAATGATGCTTGCATCCTAGGCAAAAGGATCTATAAAGATAAATATTCTTGGAAATGGACGTTATGCAATTTCAAAAGGAGCATCAGGTATGGATCATTATTTTCAGCATCCAATTTAAGCTTGGATATTATTCTATTCCTTTTGTATACATTTTACATGATATTCTTCAAAAACATGCGACTAAAGAGCTTGAACTAGCTACGAGTACAGTTTCAGAATTATTCACTAACTTCAGAGAAATATGCTCTTGGGATTTAGAAGAGAATCCTCAAAGATTAGGTAGAATAGATGAAGAGTATGAGCCAATTACTATCGAAATTGATACATCTTATTTTTTAGATATAATACAACAGAGATGTTTATCATAAAGAATTGGGTGTTTGGAATTATTGAAAGAGAAATAAGACAGTACTCTCTACATATAGTTAAGAATAGGAAAGGATACCTTGTAAGCCCTAATAATGGAATATATAATGCCAGGAAGTCATATTTTAGGTGATGGATGGGCAGCCCATTGCGATATTGATTAAATTGAGCATGGCATTTATTCTCATGAAGCTATATACCACAATTAAGATTTGTAGATACCAGCAATCCTGATGTTCATACTCAGAATATATAAAGTTTATAGAGTCGTCGTGCAAAAGGAAAATTTAGAAAACAATACAGAACCTCAAAGGCAAAATATCTTGAATATTTATTAGAGCCTATGTGGAGAGAAAAGTATCAAATAGCAATTTTTCAAACATTTTTGGTAACCTTGTCAAAGTTATATAGCCTTTAATATTTTTTATCACGAAATTATGGGTTGTCTATCATTTTCTTTATTAATTTGATGGAAATTTCTTACCGGATTCCAGTATAGCATCACAAATTCTGTTAAATAAACTTTGGATCCAAAGAGCAGAAGAAGGGTTTTGAATTTTTTGGTTCATTAATGAACTTATGAATTCTTCAAAAGTAAGAATTGGGATTTGGTAAAGGACAGATTTGGGGATTTGCGATAAAAATGGACCCAGGGAACTTTGGGATAAAGATCGGGATAATTTTCGAGAAGGGATTTTTTGATTCTGGATGATATCATTAGAACATATTTTAACGGATTCAGAGAAATCTGGACTGGCTTCAAGAATTGCTTTTGGGTCTTGGTAGTCGGAAATAATGCTTGGCCCAATTGAAACTGATTTGTGTCTGATTTTTATGAATTTAGGGAATTTTATCAGGTTGATTGTATTATTTGACTTGAAATGTATGGAATTTTTAGACTCTTCAACCTCTTCAGACTTTTCAGTTTTTTTGTCTTTTTTTTGCTTTTTATTCTTTTTATGCTTTTTGATCCTTTTTTCCTTCTTTTCTTTCTTTTCTTTTTTGTCTTTTTTATCTTTCTTGTTTTTTCTGTGATGTTTTTTGCTTTTAAATCATTTTTCATGTTTTTCTTCTTCAATTTTTTCGCTTTCTTCACTTTCAGGCTTCTCTTTAACCTGATCATCAATCCTCACAGACTTAACTCTTGCTTTTATCCCATAAGAATCTAAAAGATTACTTACTTCTAAATTCGAATCTAAGTGCAAGGTTGAATTTTGAAGAAAGATATATTTTGCTTTAGTATTGACTTAGTATTTGAATTCGACCCTAATAAGTCCCCATATTCACTTATGTTTCTATGTATATTACTTTCATCAATTAAGCTTTTGTTTTTTATATTCTCAACTATAGGCATAATATCATCGTCTATTTGCAGTTGACGAGCCCTAAAAGCTGGTGTGGCGAAACTTTTGCTGTTTTTCAATTTCTTAGGCTTGATTTCAAAATTTTGGATACTATTGTGAAGCGAAAGTCTATGAAGAATTATAACTTCAGAACTTGGTTCTTTATAAATTACAGAACTTGACTNGTGAAGCGAAAGTCTATGAAGAATTATAACTTCAGAACTTGGTTCTTTATAAATTACAGAACTTGACTCAGAGCTTTTCGGTTCTAAAGGTTTTTCTTCAGGGTTTTCAAGATCTTTGTGCCATAGTTCCCCTGCAAAGTTTATAAAGTCACTGAAAATACTCTGCGAAGATATTATGATTTTTTCTAAGTTAGGCACCTTGATTTTCTTGAAAATACTTATTTTACTCCCTTCTGGGTCTTGAGGATTGCTAATTTTCACATGTTTTTTCTCAAATTCTTGGCCAGAAAAGGGTGATTGTAAAGTGAATTCATCTGCCATTAATTGTTTAAAAATTAAAAGACTAAAAAAGTTTAATAGTATGATTGATAATATATCATAATACTCAATATAAAATCCTAACATAAAATCTATACAAAAAATACTCAAATAACAAGTTGAAATAAGTATAATAACTGTTTCAATTAAACTATAGGTGATTTTAAGGAAAATACTAGAAAAAAGTGTTTACCAAAGGCAAATATGATAAGATAACTTTAGAATCATACTTTATAAGACAAAATTACCTCAAAATCATCGAAGCCTTATTTTATTACCAAATCATTATCTACATTATTTTTATAATTAGGGCTTCGGCATATATTGAATAATAAGCGAATGAGATCTTCTTCTTTCATTAAAATCTATAGCATTGCTTGTACTCGAATGCATATTCTGCCCATTATCAGCAGATTCCCAATTCAATCTAAACTGTATATCACTTATCCCATCATCCGAAGCTGTATCTTTAAACGTATTTTCTCCATTAAACCCAGCATAGCTATTTAACCTTGTACAAGATCCTATAATTCCTTCAATATCTAAGGAAATATTTCTTAGTTCTTGAATAAACTCAAGCATTTGATCGAGGGATTTGCTTTCTAGGCTTTTTTTAAGGTTTTGCAATATTGATATTGTGAGATTCGTCATAAAGTTAAGATTTGTTGCTAGGATCACATCCCATAATCTTATAACTACTTGGTGTTTGAAGGAATATGAGAATAAAGTCATAAACCATTTTGTAAGCCACAAATTGTTGTCAAGTTCAATAGTGAGAAAATGGTTATGTAAAGATGGGATTTTTTCTTTAAAAGTCTTAGAAAAAGTTTGTACCAACTCCATAACTTTTGGGAAGCTCGGTTCAAATAAAGCTTTCCCATGAAGTTTCTGAATCATAGCATCCATCATAGCTGAAGCTTCCTCAATATTCCCATTCGATGTTATAAGCAGAATCCCGGCAAGGTAGTTCATTCCTTGACAATACCCAAGTTCTGGATTCATAAGAACGAAGTTTTTTAGGACTTCCCCAAGATCTTTAATATGATTCCCATTTGCAAAAAAAGGATGAAATGGAAAAGTCCTGTCAATGTCTTTCTCGATTAACTGGAGAAACTCAGGGTCGATGTTTGTGTTTTCTGGCTTTTTTGTAACATAACCAACGCAGGATTTCCAAACTTCCCATCGCAAATCAGCTGGTGGTCCAGATATCAGAAGTCTCTTGAATTTACCTGGGAACTGCTGACTAAAATGGGATATTGGATCGTTAAAATAAGCGAAGTCTTTTAAAATGTTATCCCAGCATCTTCTCTTTTCTTTTTCTTCATCTGAAACCCCTATAATTAGAATTTCAGGAGGACTTCCAGGAGATTTATGTCTCACTGATCCTACCTTTTTAGTGAATGAACAGCATCCTGAGCCCATATTATTTAATTTTTTGTTATTATAATCCATGCAAAGCATTAATCATAAATGCAATTCTTTAAAGTTTTATCCCTATCAATAAACTAATTCTTTGTTTTATAAAAAAGATTATTTTAGATATTATGCGAAAGTAAAAATTAATTTTTAGAAAGGGTTGTGGAAATAGATTTAAAATAAATTAGCTTAGAATTTAAAAGATAGGAATTAAAAGATAAGGCTTAGGTGAATTAAGGATAAAATATTTAACTCGAATGCAAAGATTAAGAATAAGCTAGGATATACTGATATATATGCTTTTAATGCTATTAATACTATTTTTTATTGCTTCCTATTAAAGAATATGATAGATAATAATTATTATTATGCATATAGATGATGATTATTGTAGTAATTAGTAAAAAAATAAGATTCAAGAGTTATATAAATAATCAAAGAGCTTTCCCATCATCTAATACATGTATCTGCATTACTGCACTTTCATATATTTTTAATGTAAAATTTTAACAAATTCCTCACGCTTATCCTAGAAATAAAAAACAATCTAAATTTGCATATTTAAACTTCTTAGTATCTTGCCTTAACTTTCGAAAAATATCATTAGCTTTATATCAAAAATTACTCATAAAATCTTAAACTTACATTTCAGGCAATCTTATCAGAAACTTTAACTAATCTTCATGCTCAGCCAACTTTTTATATATGAATTTTCAGATGACTTCAAAAAAGAATTTTTGGATTTCAATTTTATCAATAAAAATCTCCTAAAATATCAGCTGTCATAGAGACCTTCTAAAGCGAAAGTGCCCTACATTTAAGCTTAAGCACATTATCAAAACTGGGAAGTTTACAAAAAATTCTTGAATCCATCGCCTACCAAAGTATTTAAAAACATGAAATCTTGACTTATAAAGCATATATCATAATGAACACAATCGTGACTGGGTGTAAGAATTCCGGGAGTAAACAGAAAAAAGACCAGCAAAATTATTAGGAAAGAAGTGCTATAAATTATTATAACTGTAAAATTATAAAAATCAAGTAGCTTTTATAAGAATAAATGCGGGCACAAGATGAAAATTTCGACCTCAGAACCGATGGAAAAACTTTCTTGTTATTCTTGTCTAAGCACAAGAAAAAACTCAAGGTAAATTATGTTTTAATATAATACATTAATATAATGAATGCTTTCTCAATAAAAGGCTCACAAACCCTTTGGTTTGTATTATAAAATAATAAATTGTAATCATAATAAAAAGTCCGACCAACCGGATTTGAACCGGTGACCCTGGGATTACCACATTTCTACAGTCCCATGCTCTACCAACTGAGCTATGGTCGGATCTATTATTTAAAAACATAATCGCTTATATATATAACTCATCTCATTGTTTTTCAATAAAAAGTCAAACCAACAGATTCTAACAGTTGTCACTAAGATTCCCACATTTCTAGAATTCTATTCTACTAACTGAACTACAATCGAATCTGTTATATACATTTCTTTTTAGTTCATATAAAATTCTATATTTATCGCATTGCTTTGCATAAAAATCTCAATAGATGCATTCTTAATAAGCCTAATTAAGTTACTTTAACTTTCTCTTGCCCTTGTACATATAAAGGACTCTTGCTTTACGACTTATGATTGCTACGCAGTGTTCATTCCCCCCGACACCACCTTTTGGAGACTCGTTACCGCTTGTTAGGATTTCTTGGAAAGCTTCAGTATTTCTATCGACTTCCATATTAATTATATAATCACTAAGAAATATTTTCCCTTAATTAGATAAGAATTGATTTAAAATGTCTAAAAGAGAAAAACCGTATAGAGGAAAAGCCCCTGAGATTTTTTTTCAGACTGTTCAGGCTGCTGGAGTCAACATTTTTTCTGGTTCAAGAAAGCGGACTTACGAGTTTTATTTTAAAAGATGTGACCTTGAAACCTATCAAAGTGTCTTTGGGGAGCACACATAGCTGCACATGTGGCGGAGGAATGACTGAACATTGTATTCATACACTTTACATACTTTTAAAAATATTCCGAGTCCCCCCTGATAACTCAATTATATGGCAACTATCATTTATTGACTCAGAAATCAACTGGCTCATAAGAAACCGAGTCAACCCTCATGTAGAAACTAAACCAAAAAAAGAAAGAAACTCGTCACGGACACTAAAAGTTCACAGAATCGATGTAGCTGAAGAGTTTGGTTGCCCAATATGCCAAGAAAGATTTAAAAGACTCTGAAACTTTAATATATTGCAAAGAAGGATGTGGGCATAATTTTCATGTTAAATGTATGAAAGTATGGGCTGAACATAAAGCTTCGCAAAAAGACCTAATAACATGCCCTTTATGTCGATGTGATTGGGGAAATGGTGCGATAAATGAACTTAATAAGTTATTAAGAAAAGCAAAAAAAAAACCTCAATTACATAGTAATACAACTTGTATAGGATGTGGGGCAAGTCCTATTGTTGGGACTAAGTATCATTGTGTAGTATGTCCGAATTTTGATTTTTGTTTGAGGTGTTATAAGATTTATCATAAAGAACATCCGTTTATTATGAAAACTGGACCTAATAGTACTTGGGAAGCGGCTATAAGGGTTAATAGTGGAGCTTTTGCTGGTAGGGATTTCGGACCAGAGGACTATGAGATGCTCCAGCAATTAGATGCTAAACCTTGCTTATCTGAGTATTTATTTTCTTTGCTTCCTGACTGTCCTCCTGATATATGCCATATATGCAAAAGCGATCAACAAACCCGTTGGAAGAAACTAGCATGCAGCCATTCAGTTCATGATGTAAAATTTATATAGACTTGTATACTCCAAGCTCTAAGAGATGAGCAGTACATTTGCAGCGTCGATTCTATATCCTGTTTCCTAGGGCTAATGCCATCTATAGTCAATATCAAAGAAGAAGCCCCCCTCGCCATTTCTGGTCTTCATGTCGGGAATCCAATAATAGCATTCCGCCAACGACGCAAGCCAGCAATAAAACGCCACGAGTCCCACAACATCCCCGTAGCTCGTCCACCCGTAATTGAATTACCACCTTTAATAGTAACAAGACTTGGGGCAAGGAAGCCATAAATTCTCTATAAATTTGAAAAAAGCTCTCTCTTTGCATAAAAAAATATGTTTTCCCCTAAAAAACAAAGCCTGAATTCTATAAATTAATATAAAATACCAATGTACTAATATAAATAATATGGGAGTTGAGCAAATATTAGTTGTCTTCCTTGTGCACACTGGAATCAAGAAAAAAGTCATCGAAAGCGAAACCACAAGAAGCAAGTTCAAATGGATTCTGATAATATGCTTAATCTATGCAGGGATATTATTAAATACATATTACGTAAGAAAGCCAAATGCATATGAAATCCTTGAGTTATCTAGAGGAATGTCTAATGAAGAGATAAGAGAAAGCTATAAACAAGCTTTGAAATTCAAACATCCAGATAAAAACCTTTCGCCAAATGCTAATGAAGAGTTTAGAGAGCTGAAAAAATACTATGATTTTATAAGAACTCCGGATCAAAGGATTAAATATGAGAAATATGGGGGTAATGATGAAGGTTTTGCATTTTGGGGGTCGTTTAGTTTCTATATTGGATGGATTTTTGTCTGTAATAGTCTTTATTTTAGCAAAATCCCTAATGCTGGGAGGAATCTTTTGTGGATTTTATCAATTGTTGGGATATTGGAAACTTATGCATTGGCGTTTGTCCCGTTTAAATTGACAAAATACACAATTTTTGAACAGTTAGAATTTATTAGGATTATTTTCCCAGCAATTTGTGTATTTGAATCATGTTTAGAAAGTCTTAGGGTGTACAATTTAGAGACAATTATTGACATGAGGACAAGGAATTTGACTGCAGAAGGTAGAGATTTGATTGAGATTATTAAGAGTAAGAATGAACCGGAGATTCTTTCTCAGTATTTGAATAAAGTAAAAATCACGGCGAAAAGCAAGCATGAGTCTGGGATTGTTGGGAATTTGATATCTATTGGATTTTTATGTTATATGATATATGGAAAAATCTTTAGTAAAAGTTAAGATTAGGTTTTAGGGTTAAATAGTTTTATGGAGAAGATAAAGGAATTTTTATAGGAAAAAGACTGGTTTATGAGGTTTTTATTAAATAGAGGATTGAGAAATAGGTATTGAGGATTTAGTTATTTTAGGTAAGACACTTTTCGATAGGCTATTTTAGCAATTTTGCTTGGTAAAATCCATGATAAATCGTCATCATAAGCACTTTTTATCATTGCATGATTATACCAAAGTTTCTCCTTAGTTTTTCTTTTCCAAATTTTAATAACACTTGCTGCTCTTTCCCAGGATTCTTTATGATCTCTAGTCTCAACAATTTCTTCAATAGAAAATCTCATATATTATCCATTTCAAAACCTTAAAATATTGAATGTATAATTTTTAACTAAAGTTTATATTCTATACACTGATCAAGATTAGATATTATAAAAAAGAAATTTTCGCCTTTCTATTATTAAATCGCATAGTAAATTTTTATAGATTTTTATAATTTATTTCAGAATAGGAATCCTTATATATAGAAGTTTTTATATATTATGAAGAATTTATCATATTACTTAACTTGTACTTTGCCCACTTTTTAGGTACTCGATTAAATTGCCAAGTTTTTTTTTATAAATAATATAGTTTATAGGATGAAGTGTAATAATAATTTTGTATTGAATGATTTGTTTAAGTATTTAGAATTTAAGATATTATGATAATTACCTGCTTTATATTAGACTGCCAAAAATATTATAGTAAAATGAATTTTGCTTATTTGATATAATTTTAATGAAGTTTTAATTATGCCCTTTTAGTATATTATTGATTTTTATAACTTTTAAGCTGTATTTAATTTAAGTCTCAATTGTGATGTTTATATTTATATAAAAAATTACATATTGATTTTGTAAATAATGTACTCTTGGAAAGCAATTTTTAGATCTCAAAAAGGTTTTAATGGATTTTATATATTTTCAAACTATTAAATTTATATAATTACTAAAATTCCATGAACTAATTCCGCTCAAATAAAAATACTTATAATCCAATAAAGAAAATCGCGAAATTGTATTCAATCTATAAATCTAACATAACTATTTTTTCTATAAAATAATTACTATAAACTTAAAATCATATTTGTATAGAAGAATGAAAGTCTTGGAAATTGCATCTTATATCATTTTTATTTTAAATTTGCTCTCATGAAGACTTTCACTTCAGCTAAAAAAACTCAGAGGTAAAAGAGTAGACCATATTAACCTAATCAAAGAATAATGGATTATCTTTAGTGAAGTTGGTGATATCGCTGATTTGCAAATGATAAGCTAAAAAACAACTTTCTCTAATAGTCTTCATAGACATTCTTGAAAAAACTACCATCCATTCCAAAAAATTTATAAAAATTGTGAAATCTTCAGCATTTATTAAATTGACTAACCTGTACCTTCCCTATAAAAACTATAGAATCTAAGACTATAATATTTTTATTGATCTTATAGGCAATGATCAGCCAGAGTTTGTATATTCTTTAATTTAAATTCCTAAAACTTAATGTGTCATTATTAATAAAATTGACACTTTTAGTTTTTCAGCTCCGATAAGTGTGACAGCTCACTCTCTTTAAAGCGAAATCAAGGGCTGCAAAATAAAATTATTAATTTTAACAAGTTTCAAGAGAGTTCGAATATCTTTAAGAGTTCAATAGTTGAGACTAAGATCTATAGCGAAAGTAAATATTCTGATAGTTCATCATCAGATACAGTTAAATAATATTTATATTATAGTTGGGTTTTGTGTTGATTTTATAGAGAAACTGTGTTTTTGATTAGGGAATATTAGTAGCTAATAGACTAAAAGTGTGATTTATATATTTTATATGTTTATATATTTATAATTGTTTTATGGAAATATATGAAGGCTCGACTCCACTTATTTCTCACAAGCATTCTTCAAGCATGCCCCCTGTAATCAATAAAACCATAACTGTTCCTCGAAAAGTTATACGCCAACAGAATCTAGGTATTGAATGTGAAATGCACAAACTTGAAAGTATTTTCAATATAAGCCCTCGTTCTTATAATAAAAATAAGAGAATCCATGAAGGCTTCTTGAAGAGACCTGATAAAACTAAAAAGACTATGAAATATACATTTAGAGCTAGTCTTACTAAAGCTAACGAAGATAATCTCAAACTGCTTTTCAAGTTGTATAGAAAAAATTATAAAGCATAATTAAATTATAATTTTGTATTATATCTGAAATTGGAAAAGATTGTAAATATAAGTTTGATTATAAAGAAATAATCGTTAAAAGTTTTGAATATTAATTAATAAAGTGATTATTTTTTAAGGTTTTATTATAATACTAATAATAGGGGCATTTATAGTTATTGATTATTGAAATATTTTTTAAAGTTGACTTTTGGGTTTTAGAGTTTTTTCGTATAGTAAAAATGTTGTCTAAGAATTTATAAGAGTTTTTAAGGTTTAGAATTTAGCTGAAATTATTGAAATGCTAGGATTGCTCTTAAGTTTATAAACTATGATTTAATCAAGATTAAATTGGTGTGGTTAAGAGTTTGACTTGTGTGATTATGAAAATTTCTATATATATTAATACACATAGTCATAAATTAAATAAAATTATTAATAATCTTGATAAACATAGCCTTAAGTTGCATAACTATTTTACGAGTTAAAGCTCCACTCCAAATAAAAATTTAAAAAACTCTTTAATTCCTAAAATCCTAAAACTCATACATACCTTTCTATTACTTCAACAATTGCAAAATCCTATAATATGTATTAGCAAATCATTTAAACATATAATTTGATAAAAATAATCAATATCTTGCTTACAATTAAAAAAATCATTTATATTTTCTATTCAAATGGATGAATCTATTATAAGCCAAGTTTGGGACCTGTCGAAAAAACAAACGTCTTCCGAAACATTAAAAATACTGACAGAATCGCATCTTTTAATACAAGTGACTCGAGTTATAATCAATTGCAATGGGGAATGCATGGAAGGCTGGGGAAAGGCTATAAAAACAGGATCATATGTAGGAAGGTTTCAAGATAAAAATGTTTGCTTCCTTAAATCAGATAGTAATCTTATAAGAGATTATGAAATTGTATTAGGACAACATTGTGTGGTAAATGAAAATGAAGACTTTATATTAGAATATCCTTTAAAGGCAATGATGATCTATGACTTTTTATTAGAAAAGAAGTACAAGAATATTTTACATGTGTCAGATTCTGAGATTTTTAATAGAATACTTGATAAAATGTGCTTGGATTTGAGGGTTAAGATGATAAATCAGATATCTGAAGTAGCGTGTGATATTATTAAAATTCTGAAATTCGATGTTCTTTTGCTTGGAAATAGGGTTGAGAATTTACTTACAGCTTTAGATGGTAATGAAGAAATTGCAACTTATAACCAGAATTTGATAAGTGATTATGAAGGAATTGAGAAAAAGGAGTTATGCCTTATGACATGGATATTAAGCCTAAGTGTATTTAAAAGATCTCATTATTATAACTACATCAAATCTAACAAAAAACTATTTAATTTCAACTACGAAAGCATAAACAGCATGACCTTAATTCAAAATAACCTTAAAAGCCAAAAATTAAAAATACTCGTTATCCAAGATTTATTCACATCAATCCTCACTACTTCAGAAATTTGTGAAAGCATAGAGTTTAAACTACCTTTACACTTTGCTAATAGACGAAGATGTAATTTTTCTTATACTGCAAATGAATCTTGCTCAAGTATAAATTCAACATTTCGATCTTTTTTATCCTCAGAAGATCAGATGGATGCAAATAGCCTTGAATCACCTAGATTGATTTTCCCATATAATAGTTTACAAGAAATGATCACAAATGATGCCCCAGTCAAAACAACTAATGTGCATCTTCATGAAAGCACTTTGTCTATTAAGTCAACAGATTTATCGTTTACTAAAGCACATGAGAAATCAACTGAAGATTTCCCTTATATAGATTATCTAACAGAGCTTATATCAAAATACCGTAAAGATAATGTTTTATATGTTTTAAACTCAATACATCATATTTATACTTATGAATCTAATAGCGAGACAATAGAAGGGATATTTCTTAAACTGTTATCTGATTTAAGTGTTTATGAAGGGCAAATAAACGAGAATAAACAACCCAATGGTTTTGGGTCAAGATATTATGTTGATGGCTCGGTTTACAGGGGTTTTTGGAAATCAGGCAAGGCTTCAGGTCAAGGTTTAATAGTTACAAGTGATGGTTTTATATATAATGGGCAATGGAAAAACGGTCTTTATCATGGATATGGGTCTTTGAAAACTAAAAATAAAGATTTTCGTGAAGGGTATTTCAAATATGGAGATCTTGAAGGTATTGGCATTGAAGTTTTAAACAATGGGGATAAGTACCATGGGAATTTTTATAAAAGTATGAGACATGGCCTAGGAAAATTGATTTTTAAAAACGGGGTAACTTTACTTGGGCAGTTTTATGAAGGGAAAATCGTTGATAAAGGAAAAACTTTTTTTAATCAAAAGGCTTTTGAAAGTGAACTGGATGAGAATATAGGCAAAGAGGCTATGGAGTATTTGGATGGAAGTAGGCTTTATGGGAACTTAACTGATTTTAGAGAGACTGAAAAAGGATTTTTTGAGTCTGAAGGGAAAATGCATAGTTTTGTTAGTGACGAAGATATTGAATATTTTAGAGATGAGTTTAGCTATGATAGCGAAGATGAAGATTTGATTGAAAGTTTGTATGAATGAGCATGCAATTAACAAATGCTAAAATTATATGAATAATGTTTTAAATTTGATAAAAAATATAATAGAATTTACTTTTTAAGCATAATCTCTATGATTTAAGCATATAAAAAGACTTGGCCCTGTTCATTTTTATTTATGCCATGAATTTTGATATAAAGATATCGATGCACTATTCATATACCAAAATTTATAATTAGCAATACAATTTTTGGCATAGTGGGAAGATACCATAAAAATAATACTTAAATTACAATTATAAACAAATATTATGGAAATAAGTGGCTCCGAAGGTGTTAATCAAGATAATAAAGGTGAGTATCCATATGCTGTCTGCCTTTCATGCAATACAGTACAAGATAAGCCAATATTAGACTCTGGAATGCATACATTTAACATAACCTGCAGTAAATGTAAGAATAAATTTTGTTCATATTGTGGTGGAGATAGGCATATATTTGCTTCCTGTAGAAAACCTATGCCTATTATAAGAAGGTTAAGCGATCAGTATAGAGTATAATATAAGTATTTAAGGATATATAAATATTACTACTTTATAGATAACGGAAAGTAAAAATTTTGTGTATATTTTTGAGAATAACTCAATATCATTTTAGTTTGAAAAAATAGTGGATAAAATGAAGCTGGTTTAATTTTGTATTGATTTGTATAGGATTTTATGGTTTTGCTGCTACTTGAGATTTATTTGTGTGTAAATTTTTAGTTAAGATTGGTTGCATTTGTTTGATCGATATGATTGAATAATTATATTTTGATAGTTGTTTTACCAACTATTTCACTATTTTTAATCTGTATTTCTATTAAAATCCATTATCTAAGCCTATCTTTTTCCAATATTCCTAGCATCCATTTTCTAAAACTATTTCACTTCTCTCGTAAAAAAAGCCAAAACTCCCAAGTCTTAAACTAAATATATATAATCATCCTAGAACCAAGTAAAATTCGCTTATTTCATAAAAATCCTAAATCAAAACCTAAAAAGTTTTATCTAAGGCTAAAATCATTAAATCTGTAAAAATATACTTCAAAATACAAGTTTATCTTAACTTTCTTAGTGGAGCCTGGTAATGGTGACCAGCCGATTTCTAAAAACCAATAGTAAAAAAAATTAGTATTAAATTTTTTTATGAATCAGTATTTATTTTTAAAAGGTTTTCCTAGAAAACACTTGAGCCAGAAGTTTTTGAGCCAATAGACGAAGAATATACCCCTTAATCCAGAATATTTGATAATGAACTTTTCTTACATATTAGATGAATGCTTTCTGATGAGAATATTGCAGCATATTGCTGATTTTGAAATACCCCCACTTAAGTGTGAATGATTTTGATACATGATGAAATATTACTGTATCATTTTACTTCGAAAAAACAAAAATATGAAAAAGCTGAAAGTGAGTATGAAGTAATTCACAACTTCCTGTAAGAAGATATTCGAAGGATAAAAAAGTAAATCAGAAAATGATGATGAAACAACAATACTATTATGTATATCAGTAATAAGTATTATAAATTTGT
Source organism: Stentor coeruleus (assembly GCA_001970955.1). Classification (NCBI taxonomy): domain Eukaryota; phylum Ciliophora; class Heterotrichea; order Heterotrichida; family Stentoridae; genus Stentor; species Stentor coeruleus. Next base: position 16,970 of record MPUH01000656.1, read on the forward strand.
CTATTTGTCACAATTTTTATATTTTTTTACTTTATTTAATGCCTAACATGACTGTTTTCCCTTAAATAAATATGTTTTTATATTGAATCTTTATTTATTTCACACACCTCTTCTATATATTTTAGTAATTAGCTTTTAAATATGAATAATAGACAATTTCAATTTAGGAACTTTTTGAGGGTTTATTATGAAATGCAGAGCAGATTCAGCTTCAAAAAATTAATCCATTCTGGAGCCAAAATATTTGCAGAACAAAGACAAAATATAAATAAAAATCATAGCATGTAAAGTCATAAAATCATATATAGTTTTTTTTTTTGTAAAATTACAGCTGAAGACATAGATAAACTAGAAGAAGATCAAACGGATTTGTATTAGCATAATATTTTCTTGATAATCCAAAAAATATTGAAGTCGTAATTTTCGGGAAAATGAAATTAATAAGGATATGCATACAATTTCAACTCATTATTTAATCTATTTTTTTGCTTTTTCACTTCCAATCAATAATATTTTTGGATTGATGCTATCCCAAACTACAAAATACCCTATATTGTAGTAGAGCGACAAGTGAAGTATGATAAACTCAGTCGCCAAATTTAGAAAGTCCATCAAGTCTTCGTATAAAAAACGAAGCCTGTCTGTAAACCTTAAAAAAAATCTAAGATAAGCGCCTAATAGATTTTGAGTAGAAAAAAAGCAAGGATTAATTAAATGAATTAAACCAAAAGCTAAGACTCATAATTTCATAAAAAATTAAGAGATGAGAGTATTCTTATAGCATCCAAACCAAAAAGTTTGAAGATTATTAGCTTTCTTATCAGAAGCTAGAATTAATAAAAAATCTACAAATCATATTTGTCTATATTGGATAATTAATTAACTTTATCAAACTAATTACTCAATAAAGCACTCTTGGATCATATTTTTTTATAAAAACTTGTTCTGGACTAGCTTCATTTGGTATATCTTGAAGATAATGGATACCTAAACGCTTTGCTGCATTGACTTCCATGTTTAATTTGTTTTGACCTTTTATTTGTAGTTCTGAAGTTGGGAAACTCATTAAGTCCTCATCTTTAAGGTTGTAGCCTTTGAGTTTAGATTGGAAGTAGTCGTTGTTTCTTAAGCATTTGCGAGATTTTGATTTGTGAGTGTATCGAAGAATTTTATCGGTATTAACTGAGCTGAGTTTTGTTGGACTTGATGGAGTTGCGTTAAACATACGAAAATGTTCTGCTGTCTGAACACGTGGGAGTTCTTCTTGAGTAGAATAAAGACCTAATCTCAATGAATCCTTCCAAAATGTCTGACCAAAAACTTCATTACTTTTCTGAACATTATCTATAATCTGTATCTCTTGTTTCTTCACTTCATACTCCCTAGCCGAGTTTAACCTTAGTTTTTCTGGATTCTTATTAAGCCTATCACAAATTCTATCTTCAATTTTCCTCCAATATTCTAACTGTTTTTCATATGCTTCTAAAGATTTTTTCTGTTGAAGCGATGTTATCCTTCCACCTGGGGTTAAAATATTATCCAAAGTCTCTTCTTTTTGCTTATCATTCCATATATCTTCTCTAATTTTCTTTAGTTTTTCATCGACATTAATTTTTGGGATTGTGTTTTTCTTATTTCTATCATGGAAAAGGTTTGGTTTATTCATAGTCCTTGTATTTTGAGCAGATAAAAAACTTATTCTTTTATAATATTGGTCTCTTGACCCAACAATATCAGTTGGAGTTATTGCTGATCTTGCTGACATTGGGATGGGTGGAGATCTAGTTATAAAAGGGCCAGTTGAGGCATTGGTTTGAAGGAATAAAGCTGGGGTATTAGCTTTTTCTAGAATAAAGTCTTCTTGTATTGTGTCTGGTATAGGAAAATTAAAGTCGATAGAAGAGATCTTTTTGGCGATTTTAAGAACTTTGGTTTTGAGAACTGGTTTTTCTGTTTCAACTTTTCTTCGAACTTTGAAGGTTTTTCGTTTTTTCGAAATGGGTTGGTCTATCATTTTTATTGGGAGATTAGTTTTTCTAGTTTTAAGAAGAAGGTGTTTGGACTTATTGATTTTGCAGAAATTCAAATTTATATCTAGATTAGTTATTGCTAAAAGTCTTGGAATAATAGGTCAAAGGTATGTTCTTTGGGAGGTGCTGGCTTGCTCTGAGGATTGAAATCAAACAAATTAAACGAAGCTTGGGTAGGCTGTGGTGGTGGAACTTCCACTTGTCTAACTTGGGCATTATTCTGCCCTCCATTTCCTTCTTTTTCCCAAGTGATTCTTGTAGCCTTTACTATAATCTTATTCTGAAACATCAGAGCCGCACAATCATCACTATTCAAATCCATCCAAACAATTGCCTTATTAATCATATTCTTGAATCTAAAATGATACTTGCCAACCAAAGGGAAATCTTTTCTTATATCACTAACTTTAATCTCAGTTATCGCTTTATTTATACCAAAAGCATTAAACTCATCACCATTCTCATTATCTTCTGGCACAAAATAGTAAATCATAGTGAAGCTCATTGTCCCAATTAAATATTTTATAAAAATCCCTATATTTTGTATTACTCTAAACTAAATCATCCTATTAACTAAAATATTTATTTGGTTTTCTCTATTTCTCCAATCATTGCCTTGGATAAAAATCGTCCTTTTATGATTAAATCCATGTAAGGGAAAGCTGAGATTAAAGTACGTAGTAAATTATTCCATTCTTTGAAAAGTGATTCACAATTAACCAATTAATGGATAAAATCTTTAACATAATGAACATCTTTGCTGCTTAAAATATTTGAAATTTGTATGTTGTCATTAAAAGGAATTCTTTTGTTGTTAACTTTTTTATACCCACACTTGTATAAAAGTTGAGAAATGGTTTGAATAGAGGGGAAATCAAAAGTTACAAATGGCTTGATAAGTTTGAGTATATTTTTTTGTAGCTTTGCTATTACAGGCGAGGACAGCATTGTGAAATTGAAGGAGTCTGAATAATTTGAGGACTTTTCTTGACTTTAGGGTTATTTTGTTGATACCTTTGATTTGGATAACTAGGAGGAATTTAGTTTAGGATTCAACCCAATATTAGTTTGTTTTTTGGCTTGAGCTCGTTTATGTACAGAAGCTGCTTCAGCCTGGATATAATAGTGAGGTATTTTTTAGCTTTTGCTTGAGCTTCGGCAGCTAGAAATAATTTGAGAGTCTAAATTGTGTTAGTTTAACTTTTTTAGCTTTCTTGATTCTAGCCTGCAGCTTATTAAAAGATTCCGAACTTGTTTGGGCCCTTTTTTCACCATCTAAAATATAATTAGCTAAATGATGATAGGTTTAAGTGTTAGTAAGATCTGTTATGATTTGTATTTTATTATAAAATGATGAATTTAGTAAGGGTTTTAAATGAATTGCTGGAGAATTTTCAGGCAATAATTTGGAGTATGATTAATTTTACATTGGCTGATAGGAGCAAAATCTATTTTTTAGGTAAAAGGATAATTTTATATGAGGAGGAAATAAAAGATAAGGATTTTTAATTGAACATCGAATAAAACTATTATTGATTATTGTGTTTGCAATGATAACATAAATCTTAGTGAGAATATGATTTAGAAGTGCTGAAAAATATATTTTATGTGATTTTGTCGGGTAGTTAAAAATATTATCGAAATCCAACAATTCAACAGTTTTTTCAAATCTTTGTTCTTCAAAAACTTAGTCTCTTCTTTAAATAAATCCTTGTAGTCGATAATAATAAGCACAAAGTTAGTCCTGAATATGGTGAATATAAAATGAAATCCTTACTTCTTTTTTCAGTGTTTTTAATGACCCAGGGGCGACTTCTATTCGGATCCGGGAATAAAAATCTTTCAGCACCTGAACCTTTAAGCCCAATAAGATTATCTATAGAAGGGTTTATTGTAGGTGCAGCTTTAGATTCAAGCCCAGAAGAGCTCATGTCATGTGCTATCAACTATGAAAACGCTTTTTATAGCCTTGAAAGCTTTGCTAAAGATATGAAAAATTTCAAAGCTAAGACTATAAAAAAAGCACTTAAAGGACTTAGTGAGACTTTACAAGAAATCCCAAGAACTCTGACTGAGTGCTCATACAAAGGTCAAAGAGACTATTTAAGGATGCACCATGCTGTAAAAGCCCTTGAGTTCCCAACAACAGCTGAAGTTTTTGATAAGGAAACCTTCGCTTTAAACGGAATTGACATAACTTTTGAACTGAAAACAATTATTGATTCTTTCACTAAAGGGAAAATGTTTGATCTCGGGTTCAGTATCGGATCTTTATTAGCTAAAATCAGTGGGTCAGGGATTATAATAACAGCTTAGTTAAGAATTTCCTTAAAAAAAATAGTTTTTTTATATAAATGGATCAACGAAATGAAGCTGTTCAGAACTTTTGTGCTTTTACTGGGAATTGGGATGTAGATGTAGCTCTTGCATTTTTATCTAAAAATAACTGGGATGTGTCTGAAGCTTATAATGACTTTATGGGATATGCTCAGCAAAGGTCACCAATAATAGAAAATAGTCCTCAAGTTATCGAAAGACCTCAAAGAATAGAAAGACCTCAAGTTGTACCTGTTGTGCAGGAAAATAAAGGTTTTTTATCTTGGATTGGGGGTTCGATTTCTAATATGTTTTCAGGAATTTTTGCTACTACCCCAAACTCTCCTTTTATTTCCCATTTAGACAATTTGCAAGTTCAAAACAGACCTATTATAGCCTTGACATCTTTTGAAGAAACTTGTAGCTTTGCTTTAGGTCAAAATAAACTTTTACTTATCTATGTTCATCATACACACACAGGAGATAGATTTCTTCGTAACGTGCTTTGTTCTCAAGAAATAATAACATTAATCAATCAAGCATATGCATTTTTAGCTTATTTAGCTACAAGTGAAGAAGGGTCTTTAACTATTGCTCGTTATTCAGATGATGAAGCTGTGATTTTTATTATGATAGATCCTTTCACATCAGAAGTTATTGAAAAATTAACTTTCGCCCCTAACAAAGTCCAGCTTAGAAATTTTTTAATAAACAGGATGGGTAATGAAAGTATAAATAATGATGTACAGAAAATACAAGATAGGATGATAAGAGAGCAACAGGAAAGAGAATTAAAAGAAGCTGAAGAAATAGAAATCAAAAAAGCTGAGGAGGAAAGTAAAAAATTACAGTTGATTTATGAGAAAAAACAAGATGAGGAAAGGAAAATAAGGGAAGAAGAGGAAAAAAAGTATAAGAAAGAAAGGATGATTGGAGAAGAACCAGATGCTGGGGTTGATGTTACACAGATAACTTTTAGACTTCCTTCGGGAGAAAAACTTGAAAGAAGGTTTTTGCAAAACACAAAAATTGAGGTTTTGTATTTGTTTTTGGAAACAAAAGGGTTTGGGAATATTGAAATTGTATCAGGATTTCCCCCGAAAGTGATTAAAGATGGAAGTTTGCAGAGTGAAGGACTTGTACCCAGAGCGCTTATGCATGTTAGATTAATCCAGAGTTAGATTATAGATGCAGAATTAAATGTTATGAATTCAAATTGTCTATATAATTAGTCAAGGCAGATAGATTTTATTCTCATCTAGTTAAGATATTGCTTATCTAATATCTATATCCCTCGCATAAAGCCTATTCCTATATAGTTTCTCTATTCATGTATTTTATTGTAAAATTATTTAAAAATATATTTCTTTAGCCATATAGGAAATGATGATTCAATAAAGTTGACCCAAAAAAGAATGTTTCGGGGAGAACTGAAGCCTTAGTTATATCAACCGTAGGTAAGGGTTCGGTAGTCTGCTGGACAGACTATTCTTACGAGCCCCGATCCACTATCTCGGCATATCCAAATCTCAACGGATGCTTCGAAAGGTAGGAGCGAGAGCAAGTTGCCTAAGAATCATAAAAGTACAGATAAGACTGCGGAGTACCTAGACAAGGAGTGAGTTCATGCCAATTGCTCAGTGTTGAGTGAGTGGTGGGAGAACAGATCGCTCACAAGTGTCCCGCCTTAGGATTTATTGAATCCTGGTAATAAAGGTGAGCTGCTAGTGTAAGTCTTTGCTCATTCGCGAGTATAGGCTTAAGTGTGGACACTCCCTGTAGCCAGCGAGATCATATTTAGTTAGTTTCTAACTAGTAATAGCTGTTTGTTCTTTCTTCTTCTATTTAAATTTCATATCAAATATATATGAATATATCATTATACCAATCCCATACCATTCTTTATGATCAATTTTATAATTTATATGGAAATATTCTACTTTTAGTTTTATTGTGCTATTCCTGGCTTATATCTAAAAGTTCTTTAAATATATATGAAAATATCATAATTTGGTTGTTAGTCAAGAAAGGGTATACATAAAGAAAATTTTTTAGAGATATAATGTTTAAATTCTTCACAGAAAGTGTTCACTAATTAGGACTCCTTTGTGTAAAATATATATATTAGCCTCCCATTCTTTACTTATACCATAGCTGTATCATTATAAAAATGGATTCAGATTCAAATGCTATTGCGTACCTTGGTTCAACGTATAGTTTTTGCTTCAGACACTACTTGGATTTCAATCAATCCGTTAGAGAGTGTGAGACAAAGTCTAATCAATCTATCTAAACTAAGTAAAATAACAACCTTTTTGATTAACCAAGATCACCAATTCAAATATCAAGAAGGTGATGAATTTAATAATTTAGAACAAGTGACCCCTTTAAAAACTTACTATTTTATAGATACCTTATCTTCTGTACAAGTGTTTGCTCATTATACCCGAATGCTCTTTTGTCATTATCTTAAATGAAAATCTGTGAGAATCTAAATGGCATCATTTTTGATAAAAATAAATCATAGAGAATTATTTTTATGACTAACCCAAATGCAACAATTATAAGGTAACGAAAAGCTCAACTTACAGATTTTTAAACAGACTTAGTAAGGAAAAAATGTTTAAAGCCTTGATTGATACTTATAAAAACAAAATAGAATATGCTAAGGATGAAGCCGAAAAGGCTAGGGAAAATACTGATCTTTATAATTTTTATCGATTTCAAATAGTTTATATCATTTAGAAATGATTAAAAATAAAATTTTCGAGACAGGCTATGAAAAAAAAAATTTAGAAGAGCTTATTGACTTAATGAATATTTTACTTTTAGAAAAATGCATAATAGTTATCAGAGAGTTTCTTATAGAAGGGATTATAGAAAAAATTCAAAATTTAATTGTTTACTGTAGATCAGCTTATAAAGATTTTTTGAAGAAATCAAAAAATTTAAGTACATTTTTATCACAATTTCCAATTATTAGACTTATTTTTAAAATAATCAAAAATCTAGAAACCTCTGGATTGATTTCTTTTCTTATTCAAACATTAAAAACCTTTAGATACTCAAGAAGAAAATTTTTCTGTACGAGTTATAGACGAAAAAAATGAAGAAAATATTTTTCATATAATTAAAGGAGATTTTAAGGCAAAAATTTAAAAATTTGGATATTGAAGGGCTAAACGAAAATATTTATGAAATAAGATTAAAACAAGGATGACCAATTTTTGCTTATCCTAACAAAAAAGGATTAAGATTCATAATAAAAGAGACTATTCCAAAAACTTACTAATTTATCAGGAAAAGGGAGAATCGTAAAATTTATTGGAAAAACTATAATTGGGGGAAAAATTGTTTTGAAAAAATTATTCCATTGATAAAATAAAAAGGAATGCAAAATATTGTCTATGCTAGAATCAACTAATATTGTAAAATAAGAAAAAAGCGAAAGGGAAAGGGAAAGGGAAGGCTGCGAAGAGGAAGAAAAATTGAATACTAAAAAAAGAGCTTGGAGAAGAGAATTACGAATCAGCTTTTAGTTAAATTAAAAATTCTGAAGAAATAGAAGAAAAAAACTCTGTGATGAAGTTTCATTGATAAAAGAAATAAAAACTGAGCATATAATTAAAATAAAAAATCCATATAGAGAAACATCATATTTTGAACTTAATAAACTGCAAAATGGAAAAAATATTGATATTATGACTTTATTATTCAAAGATGTAAGAATAAAAGTATCAAAAGCAAAAAATCGTTAGCGACAAGCTAAATATTGCAAAAACACCTTTTTTTATGATCTTGGCTCATGAAATATTTCATTCTATGAGAACAAAATTCGCAACAAATTTAAAATTTTCAAGCAGAACACCTGAAAAAATTCTTTATGAAGCTGGACTTTTTATTGATAGACCTGTTTATGGAAACTACATAAATAGTTAGTTAATTAGAAAATATATCGTTCACAGTCGTGAACTCTGTATTAATTAATTTTATGGAAACCACATAAAATCATCAACCTTGAATCCACAGAGAATGACACTAGTAATTGCTGAAAAGGTATTAAAACATGAAAATTTAACCAATGAAGAAGCTGATTCAATTTATGGAGACAGTAATGAGCGAAGAACTGATGCTAAAACTTTTGGATGCTATGAATTTGAAGATGATTATGAAAATGATGAATGGCTATGCACTGGTAGAATAGCCCCGAAAAAATCAATTAGAATTAAATAATTACTTTGATTAAAATTTTAGTTATAAATTGATTTTAATTGCCAATAACAAGAGATTTTAAGTGTATTGACAAAATGTTTATTTTCTCTCAACTTAAAAGGGTAAAAGGGAGAATATAAACCCCTCTGTTCTTAGACTAGACAGTAGGAGAGCTCTAGGAAGACTCATGACGTAGGGTATTAAGACCTAAAAGATGTAAAAATAAGGAAAGAAGCAGAAAAGAAGAGAAAAATGAAACTTGAGGGATTTCAAACTAAGCAGGAAAGAAAAACGGAACTATGTAAGGAAACAATCAGCAAAAGCCATTGATAAATCATAATTAATCTAATCTTAATCTTCGATTTTATTATTAAAATTTGAAGATCAGAGCGTAAAATTTTAATTTATCATCAGCTTCTGCTAGTATAACTCTACTGTATTAATGCACTATTTTTAATTTCACTTTGCAAATCTGCCTGGAGCTTCTGTTATAAATCAATAAAGCTAGCAGGAAATTACAGAATCCATGCACAAAAGTTTTGTTTAAAGAGACTTTGAATGTAGCTGATAAAGAAATAGTAAGGGAATTGAAGATGAGAAACAAATGAAAAAATATTTTTTGTGAGTACCTTTGGAACTATATTGGGAATTTATTTTTACCTGAGTAAAGTGTATGATAAATTTTCAGAGATATTTAAGCTGTATTTAAAAAAATGTTTATGTGTTATATAGAAAATTTAATCATGATATTCAGTATATAATTGATGAATTTGTGTTTATTTTTGAAACTTTATGAATGCTGAATGTTTGATTTTTTAGCAAGTTAATTATATTAAAGTTTTATCCTGCTAATTAACTTTAATATAATAAATATCATATTAAATCCTAAAGTTTATTAGTGTCTTTGCATAAATTAACCATAAATCTTACATTATAGCTTTGATAAACTTAATCCCTACTTCTAAAATGATTTATTTACTGATTTTAATAGTAATTTCAGATATAATTTTTTTTAATGTAATAATTTTTATATAATAAAGACTTAGCGAGAAAATAAAAGCACTTAATAGAATTTCTTAATAAAATATACTTAAATCTTTTCTGTAATCTATTACAAACATCTTAATTCAAATTTCCTAATTTTATAAGCCAGATTCTGACTATGTTTTAAATTAATTTCAACTTTTGCTATTTTTGTTATCAGAATGCATATATATTTCTCATATAAAATGGAATAAATTCTTACTTGCATAAAATATCAAATTATATAATAAATGCTATCAAAGAATTAAATTTTCAGGAAAAAATAACTAGAATCAATTATATAAACTCTAATTTTCTTTGCAACCACTTTTATTCATGCATACCAAATAATCTTCTCATTATAAGTAGTAAATCTATTATTAAATTTTGATGATTTCTAGATTCGGGGCTTAAGTAAGCATGAAGCTAAAAATATTAATTTCCCTTTATGTGCACACAACCTCATTGTTTTGGAAATAAAGAAATTGTATTCACAAACACAAAAACAGCTTAGAATGCTAAAATGATACCATAATTTGGAAAAATAGATGTGCATGCTAATTTTTTATTCGTATTGATTGATTTCAGTAATAAATAAAATTTCCAGTCAATCTTAGTCACAATAGTAAGCTTAATCATTTACCTAAATCTAGTTTATTTAAATTTATCTACTCTTATTGAATATTTTGTCAATAGTAGTTTTTTGCTTTATTTTCGATTATGTATGCGGTTTATTATCATTTAATTTTCTCTATTCTGTTCAAAAAAGCTAATAAACTCTATCGGATAAAAGCTTTTCTTATTGTAATATTAATGGCTGTGGCTCTCTTAGCAAATTTGTTCCTAGCAGTCTGGGCTTGGGACTATAAAGTAAACGGGAATGATTGGGTTGACCCAGATTGCCAAGATGGGACAAAACAAACTCCTATTGATATTGAGTTTGCTAGTGTTATTGAAATTCCTAGTAGCGAAACATCATATTTCAAGCTGCACTTCGAATTTGAAGAGCATGAAGTCAGTGTAACAACTGGCTATGGAGTGTATAGATTCATTGAAAATTTCGGAAAGCTTTTAGTAATGCAAGGGAGCACAGAATCAATGACTTCAGAAATAGTGAACGCTCATTTTCATTCCCCTTCTGAGAACCATTTAAATGGTAAGGAATATGACTTGGAAATGCATATTGTAATGGAAGACGAAAGCGAAGTCTATTCACATGTTGTTTACGGGGTGTTTTTCCAAGTTCAAGGAGAAATCGAAAATGAGTTTTTAAAAGATGTGATAAAAGCTAAAGACTCAAAAATCAATTTTTCTCTTGAAAAGGCTTTTGATAGTTTAGAAATACTTGAGTACTATCAGTTTATGGGGTCTTTAACTACTCCTCCATGCACAGAAAATGCTTTTTGGATTTTAGATCCGAATATTAGATCAATGACCCAAGACCAGTTAGATTTTTTCACTGAAATGTGGGCTGGAAATTCATCATTTGCTTTAGGGAAGGGAAACAATAGAGAATTACAAGGATTAGGATCGAGAAAAGTAAACTATTATCTTTCTTTTGCTATCAATCTAGTCTTTGCCCCTATTTTAATAGTATTAGCTTTTATTTAGAAATAATTCTAAGAAGTTCAAACAAAAAATAGTTATAAAAATTAAAGAATTGAGAAGTTTGGGTATTTTTACTTTTTTAAATTACTTTGCAAATCATTTTGGATAGAAATTGAGAATATGCGATTTGATTTAAATAAGATTATAAATGTATGCTAATTTTAGAAAAGTTTAAATATTTTTCGAGCTGAATGTAATACAATATGGATAAGACTTATTATTAAGTATAATTAGATGATTTTGATGTTTTATGAATAGAATTATTGTCATATTGTAGATAATCTTAAAAATTCTAAGTACTATTTATATTTTATTAAATTATATGATAATATTTTGAATTGAAAGTAAGTCTTTTTAAGTAATCATTTAGTGTAATTATGATAGATTGATATTTATAGATTGTAGTTATATATAAACAGAAACGTATATCCAGAATTAATTATATCGGGTTATGGGAAATTTGACTTGAGAAGTTTATAAAAATGATAAATTTTTTAAACAAGAGATACTCATTATTTGTATATTACAGTGTGAAAATGTATAATATAATCAATTAAAACATTATCTTTTAAGTATATAAATTTTTTATTAGTATTATATATTTACCTATGAAAGCCTTTATCAGAATTTGATATTATTTAAGATAAAAAAACTAGATTTATAATAATTAAAGGCTTTATAGTATCTCTACACAAAAAAAATCAATTGATATAGATTTCTATATAGATTGCTTATACTTTAGTATATACTAAAGAATATCTAAATAATCCACAACATTCTTATTCTAAAGAAATAATCATATAGCCTTATACGAACTTAATGATTTGCATAATAGAAAATTTCAATATCATCTCTTACTAATATAATTTTATGTGAAATACTTTTTAAGTTTAGTATACTAGCATAATTTTATCTTAACATTTATAGCATTGTAATAGAATTCTTACTGCTCTTTGTACTACACCTAATATTTTCATGGGATAATAAATACAGCGGCTCGGATTGCCTAGTTCTTTGCAGCACCAGGACAAAAAAGCTTCAATTAATATAGATATCAATTCAACAGTTCAAATCTTTTCAAGTAAACCAGAATACTCTTGGATACACTTTCAAATATAGAAAAATTTTACTACAAATCTAGATTTTGGGGTTATAAATTTATAAGTAATTTTGGATAAATGAGCATGATGAAAGTGAGAAAAAATATATTACACTGGGGGTAATAGGAATAATCAGCTAGTTAATAATAAGGCTATCACGTATTTTATTAGATTTTCAATTACTTAAGATACCTTGGAATATTTGCTATGATTTTTATAAAAAAACTTACAAATAAATACATCTCTATTAGATACAAAAAATATTTTACTCAAAAATCATTATTTTAATCTTTATCATATTTTTTAGTACCAAAACCACCTTGCATTATTTCAAACCTATTTTTTATAATAAAAATAAACATATGGTAATCCAAAGTCCTCAAGGTATAACCAGATACTCTGACCAAGCACGAGTTCCAAAAATTAGAATTAACGTAAAGAAAAAACGAAATCATATGTTTTCACATTTAGGCTCACCTAATTCTTACATACTCAAACTAGATGATTCGCAAATATCCAATAGCCGTCCTCAGTACCCATTTCAGAAAAAATTTAAAACCAATTTGAAAAAGCAAGCCTTTTTTGTATTTGAAGACCTCCCTTTACATAAAAATGACCCTGAACAAAACTTAACCCCAGTACCTGAGATATCTCAAATACCTCAAATTGATTATTTATATTCAGGAATACCTCAGAAAAGCATATCCCCAAAAGCAGCTAAAACTCCAATTAAAAAACATACTAACATATCAGTTGGTCTTGACTTAGGACTTTGTGACTCTTTTCCTGATAAGATCCCATCACCAGTTCTTCCTTTTCCAATAACATTTAAAGCTAAAAAAAGTAGCAAAAAAAACTCGACTTCTTTATGTCCTTCTTCTGCATATGAAAAATATTTTCCAAATAGTGAAAAGGACAACACAGAAAGATTGGGGAAAATACTAAAATTTTCAAATACCCCGAACCCAGAAAAGAAAACCCCGAAATATATTAGGCATGAAAGCTATAAAGCTGGGTATTTTCTTAGTAAAATCGATAAATTTTTGTCAAGGATCAGAGTTTATAGGTCTAAGTCTTCACTTAATGGACGGGTTTTACCAAAACAGAAACTCAAGACTTTGGTTGGCTAGACTCATATAATTTTCAATGTTATAAGTAAATATTTTTGTAATTAGATACTTTTGAAGTGTATATTTAGTAAAATAAAGGGTGTTAAGTAGATTTAGATAGTAAAATTAAAAATGGATGTGCTAGGTGATTAAGAAGAATGCTTTTTATAATAAATTATGTAGTAAGAGAGTTGAGAGCATTTTTTCAATTAGTTAAAAAGGCAAAAGATTTAAAATTAAATTCAATGCTATGTTATGTGAAAAGTAAAAGTTTATAAAAATATGGAATCGCTAAGAAAATTTTTGTATTTGCAGAATAGTTCTGCCAATACATTTAATCTTAATACTTATAACAATCATTTAAAAAAGACCCAAAAGTAGATTCTCTTAATTCATAAATATCCTAACTAAATATAATTATTTTCATTAAGAATTTAAGAAAACATAAGTATTAGCAATCATATAAAAATCTTGACCAAACTTTCATCTTGCAGCATCTTAAAAATCTTATAAACTTATATCCGCAATTATTGCAACACCACCAAAGATATTCTTTTAAAAAGTTTATATAATATTTCTTTGCATTCATTATTAGATATCAGAAATGGTAATTCCTAATAATTATCACATGAGTCTCTATCATAAATACGGAGGAATAACTTTTTGGAACGAAGTCCTCAATTGTTTTTACAATAAAGCTTTGCAATCAAAAAAAATTGCCCACTTTCTAACTCCAGAGAATTTTTATCATATTCAAGCTATGCTCATAAGTCAACTTGAAATAAGTCTAGGTGAACTTGGTCGATATTCTATGAAAGGACTTATGCAGATTCATATGCACTTAGAAATAACCTCATCTCAGTATAATGAATGGATTTCACTATACAAAGATGCTTTAATAGAAAACTATGTATTATATGAGGATATTGAGAAAATAATCAAAATTTTTCAAGTGATTAAACAATATATTGTTTATAATAATTATTAAGCTTAGAATTTGGATGATATTTTTAAAATTATTAAAAATGTTAGCATTTGATGGAATATACTAGAAATAGGGTATTTGGAAGAGATATTGACTGATTGCAGATTGTGATTATAAATTTATGTTGTATTTAAATAGTAGCGGATATATTTTATGTAAGTGGTATATTTGAATAATAATTTGTTGTACTGTTGGAATGAGAAAATATAAAATAATTCTAGGGTTTTATATGCAATTTTGTTTTATTTTATATATTTTTTATTATAGATTTTATAATTTTAGATATTTTAAATATATAAATAAGGACTATTGATATAAGTTTAAATTCATATAAAATAGCTTTGAAATAATATAATTTATAGTTTGCCATCCGCTAAATAGAGTTCTTATCTTATTTTGTAATCAAACTCTTAGTAAATTGACTTTATTTCCCTTTTCATAAACTTTTTTATAAGTAATTCGTCAATAGTCACAAAATTTGTTTCAAATTTAGGAAATTGTGAAAACTTTCTATTATCTTTTTTTCAAATTGAATTGGTTCTATTTACTTACAGCTAGGAAGTACTATTACCTTTTGTGTTCTTTCTTTATTTTCTTCATTGCAATAATAGAAAATATAGTTCATGATCAGCTTCTGCTTTTCATGGAATATTACAATGCAGAAGGACTATTAATAAAATTTAATAGTATATAAAATATTTTCTTATATTAACAAAAAATCTAGAAAATCAGTTGAATCCAAGGAAAGGACACTAAAATTCACAATCATACTATATGCTAAGAATTCACACACTGAAAAGCTAAATTTTCTTTAAAAATATATTATATTTTTTTAACTAGACAGCATAATTAACTATATAAATACTTCGCTTATTGATTTTGAATACTTTTCAAAGATCTCTTCTGTGTTTAAAAACTGAAAGCAGTACTAAAACTTATGATGATTATTCCTAATTAACAATAAAAACAATATATAATTACTGATAAACATATAAACTTCATAGCAAAAATGAAAAGTAAATAAGCTTGGGATCAAAATGAATTCTATAATAAAGATAATTTCTAACATGAAATACAATCTTTAATGATACTTTAGCATAGTTGTAAGTCAAGGGTAAAAATTATTTATCTTTAAAAAAAAAAATTTTCAACTAAAATTTCGTAGTGCTTGCCATATATTTGAATACATTTAGCATAACTTTTTAGTATTTTTGATTTAATAAATGCAAAAGAAAGAAATCCAGACATCTGTTTATACCATAAATCAGAAAAGCAAACTCTAATATTTATAAAAAATGTCTTTGGTAAATATTTAACTATTAATATATCGTATAAGTAGTAGTTGATATGTATATAAAATCCCAAAAGACTATTTTAGATCTAAATCGAAAAACTGCTCTTAACAAACTATAAAAGAATCTACCTATTTTTAATATCAATTATTACTTTATCTATAAGAGACATGATGAGCATTTTATTCTGGAACCCATATAATAAAATAATTCCAAAATGAACTTATAGGACTTGCCCTTTGTTCAATAAATTCACCAAGCAAAAACATAAATATCAATAAAAACTTTTAAAATCACTGGAGAGTATTTTAAAAGTCAATCAATTCAAAATCTCAAAAACTTCTAGATTGAAAACATAATCCCACATCTATAAAACTCAAACAGCCATCTCTGCATTTTTCACAAGTATAGTAAAAAATTAGCAATTTTGAATTTTCTAATATAAAATATATAGTTTCTTTCATAGATATTGAAAAAAATATTTTACACTAGAAAATGGTGATGCGAAATAATTTACAATGAGTCTCTACCACAAATACGGAGGACCCGTCTTCTGGAACAATGTTCTCAATGTTTTCTACAACAAAGCATCAAACTCAGAAAAAATTGGGCATTTATTTACCTCAAAAAATCTCCCTTACATCCAAGCAATACTCATAATGCAGCTTGAAAATAACCTTAGTTCACAAGATCATCCATCTAAAATCTATAAAGAGATTCAAAAATTATTTAAAAATTACTTTATCTCATTATAAAGAATGGGTTTTGCACTTAAAAGAAGCATTAATAGAGAATTATGTGCTATATGAAGATATAGAACAAATAATAAAAATCCTCAAATCATTGAAAAAGTATATCTGCAAAAATCTTTAAACCTTCTAAATTTTAAAATAATCTCAACTAATTATTTTAAGCTAATAGTTAATGTCCATGATCTGAAGTCAAATTAGCTCCTTTAGGGGAAAAAAGTGTTGATAAAGACTCTAGGTTCCCATTATTGACTGAACTTTTCGTATCATTAGCTTTAATTGTTGTCCTTTTTTTCTTAGTTCCAGAAGCTATAGCTGTAACAGGACGGGTTTTCAAATAATCATTAACAACTCTATAAAATGGGGCAACTTCTTCAGGGACTTCTTCAATTAGTTGATCTAATTCTAACTTTTGAGTGTAACCTTTTGGTTTTTTGATATCTTTAGCAGACATAACTTCAGGTAAACGTGCTGTAGCAGGTCTTAAAATCCTTGAAGTTATATGATTATAACTGTCACTATGGAATTTTTTATAAGGACTTGTCATGTCTTCCATTCTCATCATTTCAGTTCTTGTCATTTGTGGACAGTAAAACTTTTCCTCATCAATCTGTGGACCAAAAGCTGTCTCATCTGGGTTTTCATAGCCTAAAAGTTCAAGCCATTCTTGTGGTAAAGGGTCTGTAGTCATAAATTGGCTTTCTGGTATATAAGTGTCCTTTTGTTTATTCATCATTACCTTAATTTTCTTGCTTGGGATGAGTTTATCACAAGAAATCCCCACATTTATAGATAAGTTGCACATAGTTTCATTACTTTCATTGAAAAAAAGCATCTGTTTCTTCTGATAAAGGGCGTTTCCATAAGGCATATTACTAGGCAAGTCACTCAATATTTTCCCTTTAGTCGCTGCGATCACTTTTTCTTCAAATTTTTCCTTGTGCGTAATTCTCATTTCAAAAATAAACATCGACAAAAAGCTTTTTATTGACTTTTCAGGACTTGAAAACAAATAATGCATCCTAGCAATACTCAATGGGATATAAGGTTCATATTCATTGGTTATAGGTAAATTGTTAATATAAAAAGTTGTGATATGTCCTGAGAAATTGAAATGCAAATAAAATGATTTAGGGAGTTTTTGATAATCAAATATTTTAGTGCATAATAAAAATATCCTCCATTGAGTAAGTTGCTTAGGTAAAAATTGTAGCTGGACAGTCAAACGAGGATCTTCTTCATAACCAAGTTCAGCATATGGAACTCCTAAAATCCTCGCAAGTTGTTCTTCAATTTTTATAAGTTCGAATTCACTAGTCACTAACATATAACAATATTGACAAACTCTAACACTTTGACTAAGCATTGTACTTGATGTGATTTTCAAATGTGAAGTATCCCAAGTTAAATCCATCCTTCTACTTACATGGACTTTATAAAGCATAAGCATACGAACACTAACTAAATGTGCTAATTCATTGTTTTGGTAATACAATCTACATAGTTTACAATGAACAAAACTCATAAGTCCTTTTTTTTTCTCTTCTTGTAATTCTTTAGCTTTTTCAGCTGGAGCTTTGCTATAATAAGATAATTTCTGTTCTGGCCACCAATCTCTGACTGGCTGTAAACATGTTGTTAAAGTGTTTTTATCTACTTTGATACTCTTGCAACCGATTAACCAGACAACACCTTTATCATCAGTAAGAAAATCTAATATTATCTCTTCAATTCTTATGTTATAACCTCGATTTAAATGCTGGACTATTTTATTAGCTTCACTTTCAAAAGGTTTTAATGCAGCACCTGATTTTGTAAACACATCAATAAACTCAGGATTTGAAGTATCAACAACACATTTTTGTATACTTTTTAGCTCAGCACCAACATGTTTGCTTGTAAGGAAATACGCATAATTAGCTTTATTTCCTTTTTGATAAGGTGTATAATAAAGACGAGTAACCGTCGGCCGACCACCAGGTGATTTTATATATCTTTGCATGATTGAAGAATGTACATATTCATTACCGATCATTTTCACTTTGAATTGATTCCAGTCTAAGAGCATTTTACGTAAGTCCCCTTCAAGATCATCACGGGATCGGATTATCGCCGCAACTTTATCAGTTATAGGAACATTATCTTCACTTGTCCCAATACGATGTCTTTCAACATTTTTCATAAACATGTACCCATTGATTTCATTTGTGCATTTTAGAAAACCATTTTCTGTATAAAGATAGTAAAGTTTGTCTGTGTAGTATAAAGTCTCTGGAAGGTTAATAGCGAGCTTTTGATAACTACTTTTTGGAGCTTTGAGTAAACTTTCTATGAAAAAAAACCCTGGCTTTATTGGTAGATCTTTGTAATATAGGTTGTTACCTGAGACCATGATTTTTTCNTATTGGTAGATCTTTGTAATATAGGTTGTTACCTGAGACCATGATTTTTTCTTTGATTTTTGCGTTTTTGTGGTCGGATAAGTCTTTGTTTTCTTTGATTTTGGTTTTAAACTCAGTGGATTTTTTGAATGTTGACAGGTTTTCGTGAGCCTTCCAAGTTGTTTGTTGCTGTTTCGCTGTAGCTAGCATTGCAGCTTTGAGGTAGTTTTGCCTATCGTTCTGGTCAGAGTCAAAACCTGTGGAAAGAACTAAAGAGTTTTGCATTTCCCTTTTAACATACTGGTCTATGTTTTCATCAAGGTTTTTCGGTAGCTTAGTCATCCTATCGTCTTTATTATGCATATATTTTATTTATAACTATTTGCCATGCAATTTAAATATGCTTTTTAGTTGAAGATGAGATATAAAGATTAACAGTCATATTAGAAGATTTAAATTTTAAGGGAATAAAGGAAGAATTTTATGTTAAGATTAAGGTTGAAACAGAAAAAATTGTGGGAAGATTTTTTAAAGGAAGGTTTGATAGATAAAAAATATGCGTTTGGGAAATTGTTTTGGTAAAGATTAGAGAGAGGATAGGATTTTTTAAATTTTAAAGGAAGATAAGATTTAGTGTTTTGGAAAAAAATGATTTAAAGGTTAGTTTTGAAATCTTAGAATAAAATGTTTACGTGTTGGAAAATATTTTATGTATTTCAAGAGTATTAAACTATTTACTTTTGTATTGCATGATTTTATGGTTTAAAATACTGCGAATTCACAAGATAAATTTTAGCATATAATAAGATGTATTATTTATATGTTTGCTATTATAATAAGAGCTTTAGATAATAAATATATCAATAAAATAAAAAAGAATATATTTTCATCAAGAAAGTTTGATAATAATTTATTTTGCACTAACAAAAAATCAAACACAATCGAAACTTCTTTAATAACCCCATAGTTTTTTTATGCTGAATTTCCAATATAAACCTTTAAATTTTTGCTGATATAATACATCTATTTCTAAAGTTTTATATAAACCTGTATTTTATTTGTAACAAAAATGTACATTTTTAAGTGAATGAGAAAGTATCAAGCACTATAAAGGCAAATATTCATAATGAGTAAAGGTTTTCCTTTTATTATACAATAGGAAAAAAATTACTGGGTATTTTTCTGGAATAATTAAATAATATATACCTTCTAAAAAGAGTTTTCTGTACTTCAAGTTAACTTCATGAATTCATATATAAATAAATTTCATAATATAAACATAAAGTTTTTATATTTTGATTTAGAATTTGTTTATAAAACTTATACCCCCGTAAGTAAAAAATAATTTTATTTATAACAATAAAGTTATAGAATACTAGAGACTTATTTCAAGTATAAAATAGTTATAAGTTATTGAATAGAAATACAAAATATTCAGTAATATTATATTTATTAATTGTCTGATCCATATAAACTTTTTGCGTTATCTTCCATTGTCGTTTAATTAAAAGCCGATTCATGGAAGAAGGAGTAATTACGAAAAAAAGGCCAAGAATAGTGTGTAATGTAGGGGATACAAAATACGAAGTAGTAAAGCATGTAGCTGCAAAATGCTTAGGCTGGCATCTAACTGATGATTTCCTTGATGATAATTGGGACATTGAATGGACCGACAATTCAGTTTCCCCAGACAAACTAAGTAAAATGCGTCAATATCAAAAAATCAACCACTTCCCTGGCATGTACGGTATTTGTAAAAAAAACTATTTAGCTTGGAACCTAAACCGAATGTGTAAACTTTTTCCAAACGACTACAATTTCTACCCTAAAACCTGGGTTTTACCAGGTGACTGGATTGATTTGAAAAGTAGTTGGACTAAAAACAAGTTCTTTATTTTCAAACCTGAAGCTTCATCTCAAGGCCGAGGAATTTTCCTTAAAAACAAACTCGAAGATATAAATCTTAACGAAAGATTTGTTGCTCAAGAGTATCTTAAAGACCCTTTGCTTATTGATGGGCTTAAATTCGACCTTAGGATTTATGTTTTATTAGCTGGATGTAATCCTTTAAGAGTCTATATTCATGACCAAGGCTTAGTTAGATTAGCTACAGAAGGATTTTCTCCACCTAATATACACAATATGAATAATATGTGTATGCATTTGACTAATTATGCAGTAAATAAAAACAACTCGAAATTTGTCTTTAACGAAGACTCAGATGCAGATGATATTGGACATAAGCGTAGTTTATCTTCAACTTTAAGTTATTTACAAGAGCAAGGATATGATATTGAAGCTTTAATGAAAAGTATTGAAGATATTATTATGAAAACCTTATGTTCTGTACAACCTTATTTGGCACATTTGTATAAAAGTTGCCAACCTGAGGATTATTCGAATTCTATGTGTTTTGAACTTTTAGGTTTTGATGTGATATTAGACAAAAATCTTAAACCATGGGTATTAGAAGTTAATCATTCGCCTTCATTTTCTACAGATTCACCTTTGGACTGGAAAGTTAAAAAGAAAATTATAAAAGACAGTTTAGAACTATTAGGAGTTATGGCTAAGAATAGGAAAAAGTATTTTTTAGAGAGAAAAGCTGGGGCTATGAAAAGAGCTTTGACTGGGAAAAATATTAAAGAGACTAAAGAACAGAGAGAAGAAATGATGGCTATAGCTCAGTCTGAAAGGGACAAATGGGAAAACTCGCATCTTGGGGGTTTTAGGAAACTTTATCCTTGTGAAGATGAGAAATATGAGGTTTTTATAAAAGGGGCTAATGATATATACACAGAACTTACTGGGACTAATAAAAACAGACTTAGAAAACCTTCAGAGAGTTCGCAGCCTATAAACCTTCCGAAACCAGCTAAAAACAGCATTTTCAAAAGTGCCTCACCAACTGTGATTGTAAACAAAAACCCTAATAAAACCTCAGTCATTTTCCCAGATATAAATCTTGATAGATATTTGCCACATTTACTAACCGAAGACCCTCTATACAAAAACGACATTTCTCCAATCACTGCTTTAAAAAAAGACCCTCAAACCAAAAATAAACATGAAAACATTCTTATTCGAAGCGCAAAAGCTGATACTCTTGCTCGTCCTGACATACTTGAAACTTATGAAAACCGTTTATCCCTAGTTCAGCATATTCAAGAAGCTATATACAGAAGTAATACCAAATATAAAATGCTTGAAACCCCAGTTCTACAGATCCATTCTATAAAACTTAATATGCCTCCAATAAAACATCATGAACCTGATTTTTTTAACGGAAAAAATATGAAAAAAATAATAATCCCAACAAAAATAAGATTCCCAGATGGCGTATTTTTACAAGAACGGAAAACTTTAAACCAAAAAATTGTTTAAAATCTGTAAATTTTCATGCAAAATATAATACATTTACTACATGACTAAACATTTTTCTTCAGATTCTTCTATAGATGTATCAATAGGACTATCAGTTGGTGATTCTTGGCTTCTTGGTTGATAAGGTTTTGACAAGCTTTCTGCTCTAACTTTAAAAACCTCAACCGCGCCAATATTTATTGTCGAGTTTTCAGAGTCTTCATCAACTTCTGGGATTTCTTCACATGTTTTAATGTTTGTTTTAGGAATTTGTTTGTTAAGAGCTTTTACTGCAAGTTTGACATAATGTCTTATAAACTTTTTACCTGCGCATATAGGTTTTAGTCCATTTCTATATATAAATTACTCTATGGTTGCTTTGTAATAATCATTAGCTTCTAAGTTTTTATTGATTTCAGTTAAAGAAATAGCCATATAATAGTTTACAATGGTATTATATGGATCTTTTTGAAGGATTTCATTGAATAATACAATACTTTTTCTGTATTCTTGTTTGTGAAATAACTCTATGGCAAATTTGGTTTTGGGGTTTTTAAACAGCAGATGATACCCTTTTTTTACCATAATTTTGTGGATATTGCAACCAGTTTGTAATGCCTCTTCAAAGTACTGCAACATAGAAAGTATATCCCCAGTATAAAAGCATATTGTTGCTATATTGATAAGTGCTATAGGGAATTTCCTTTTGGGGATAAGATTTATAGCTAAATTATAACATTTTATAGCTTCTGCTATGCTTCCTAGTTTCCGATATGCATTTCCAGCATTATTCAACGCTTTAGCCATATTATTATCCAAATCATAAGCTCTAAGAAAATGCTTAAGTGCATCATTATATTCCTTTTTCTTCATCATACATAAACCATAACTATTATGATACTCCGCAATATTATCATTCAATTTAATAGCTTCACTAATATGCTTATAACTCTGATTATGCTTATCTAGTTTTGCATATAATTCTGCTAGCAATGCATGAGTTTCATGATCATTTGAAACATTATCCAAATTTTGTATAAGAATTTTAAAAGCTAAATCATAATTCTTATTCTGAATCAAAATCTGAGCGTATATTACACTTCCTTTTGGAGATAACTGAAAATCACGTTCAAGCAAATATTTAAAGCATTCATTTGCTTGTATTGTAAGACCTTTTTCATATAATTGGCTGGCAAAAGATATGAGGATATCAGGGTTGTTAGGGTGTTTATTCAATATTTTGTCAAAGGTTAAAAAGGAATAGTCAGAAGAAAGCTGGAGGATTGAGTCTTTTAAACTGTTTTCAATGTGACTGGGTAGTTCTATTAAAGATTGTTTTTTGTTAGTGGGATAATCATCTTTTGCCAAGCATTTTGAACATTTTGTACCCATTATAAGCAGTTTATTTAGCCATTATTAGAATTAAGCTAGAATAAAAGGCATCCTGTGCATGGGATATGATTATCTTCAGCTTCTAATACTAGAGTTTCAGTCATTAAGCTATCTCTTAGTTTAAAGACCACAGAACGTAGTTCTGAGTTTTGTAAGTCTTTTTCTTGTATTTCCTTTTCATTGTTTTCTATTTTCCCCCTCATTTCGTCTATTTCGTCTTGAAGTTTTTTTAAAGTTTCATATAAGGCTTCTTCATTTGGCAATTTTACTGAACTAAAAT
The DNA here is from genome assembly GCA_001970955.1 of Stentor coeruleus. NCBI lineage: Eukaryota > Ciliophora > Heterotrichea > Heterotrichida > Stentoridae > Stentor > Stentor coeruleus. The sequence goes on from MPUH01000656.1 coordinate 40,810, forward strand.
CCAAGTCTAAGATTTGGTCTTCTTTTATTTTACTACGCGGAGTTTCCATGATAACCCTTATTCGGGAGAGCTCTTCTTTTGACTTACTACTTTCCCAAAGGATTTCACTAACTTCATTCTTAACAGTTTTAAAACCTTCCTCAAAGTTGTCAACTTCTTCATGTAGCAGCTGGTTTTGGTTCATGTATTCAGAATTCACATCTTTAAATACCTTCAACGAATCTAAAACCTTCTCTTTCATTGAATCTGTAGCTTTGACAATATCTTCAGCATCAGGATCACTCTCTGAAGTATAATCAGCAGGATCTCCTTTATTTAGTTTATCCTGCCTCGATAAAACTCTACTTTTATTAGTAGGTGTATTAGAAGATGGTGTTGACTGTTTAGTGCTTTTAGAACTAAATTCTTTATCCAAAGTTTTCCCAGGTTTTTTCGTTGAGTTTGGCTTGGATTTACTTTTTACAGTTGTTTTTTGCTTAGTCTTAAGGGTCTTTAACATATTACCAAATCAAATAAGTAAAAAATATGA
>MPUH01000657.1:0-41300 GCA_001970955.1 Stentor coeruleus
TGCCTGAATATGTTATATATCCTTCGTATCAGCCTAATCCTTTATAGTTCTATGATTATATTAAGTAGTTATATAGATGATTAAGATAGTATATTATAATATATTATTATGAGGAATTTATGTTGGTGATAGATTAGCAGGGATGGGAAGATAGAATGAAAAGGAGGAGTTTAGGGTGTTGGGATTTAAGGGTACTGATATTTAGAGGTTTTTGGGAAATTGATGCTTTGATTTTGGATAGTTTTGAGTTTTGGATAAGAGGAGATTAGGAATTTCGCCTTTTAGTAAAAAAATTGGTGGCTTGCTATATGTATGCAGTTAGCTCTGGATGGTAAAGAGTTTTTAAATTTAGAAATTTTTGAAAACTGCTGTTGGGGTTAAGATTTTGTTAATATATTTTATTAACAGTATTTTTGTTGATTAGTTAAAAATTATTAAAGAATGAAAAAGTTAAACTTCAATATAGTATATCTTCCTATTATGAACATTATAAGCAGCATAAAGTATAATCCCTAAATAATTAAATTTTAAAAGCAGCTTATTAAAATACCTGAAACATAAAAAATATATATTAGCAACCTATTAAAACAGATTAAAATACTTACATAACATAAAACTAAATTTTATTTTCACCTAAAAGCAATCAATTAAATTATTGAATATTTCGCACAACTCATAAAAAAAAACCCTCAATAATTGATATCTAATTGTTATAAAATCTAAAACTATTCAAACAATAAAAATCCTATATTTATTATTTTACCCACTTCATCATTTACAAAAATTATTAATTACTTCTTTTTGATACAAACTGTGCTTTGTCCAAATCAAAGTGTAGGTGAAGATATCTTATATAGTCTTCATCAATAACAATTTTAGAAACTTCATTCATCATTATTTCCCATGTCAACCTTCGTCTACCATTATCAAGCAATAATAAAAAATCTTTCCATTCTTTTTGAGACTTGTGACATATTTTCAATGGCATTATAATATCAGCTAAATCATTTGCCCCTAGTAGTTGTTTTTCTAATCTTTTCAATATGTAAATTACGAATTTGTAAAAGAAAATCCAACCTTTTTGGAAAAAATTATCAAGAACTGTGACCATTTCATTAGCTGGAACTACACTACCGAATAGAGAAAAGCACCATTCTGTTGCATACATTCTGCATTGGACATCGAATTGAGCAAAATGCCTATGAAGATTTGGTAACTGCTCTAAAGTTAAGAGTTGGATTATTTGACAATGTTTAGAAAGCCCAGGAAATGCAGGCAAATAAGTATCTCGAAGTTCATGTTTTTCCATAAGCCCAACAAAAATCCAAAAAGCATCAACTTCAGTACAATGCCATAATAAAGCAGCTACAACATAGTTCATACCTTGAACATACCCTAAATTTGGATCATACTTACAATATGCGACTAATACTCTTCTTAAACTATCTTCACCTACTTTTGTGTTAAAATATACCTCATCAGGATAGGTTCTTTTCAAATCTAATTCAATTTGCCTTACACTGTTGCTAAATTCCTGCAATTCTAGAGAACTTCTTAACAAATTGTGATAAACATCCTCAGCATCTCTAGGAAAATTCAAGTATTTCAACCATTCCTGGACCTTCCAACATGAAGTTATCTGAGATTTGGTAGAAAAGGTCAAATAACGTTTTAGAAAATGCAAACGCTGAAGTTCGCAGTCGCATTGCACAATGTGTTGAGAATTCAAATAACTTTTAGGATTCGGAGAATTCATTGGAGTACTCTCATTTGTCGAAAGACTTACCATTTCTTTATAATATTGAATATCAATAATTAAACTGATTTATGCAAACTTAGTATTTGATCTACGAAGATTTTGCCTCATGCTATCTAACTGAGCAGCAGCAACATTAATCTGTGTTGCATATCTTTGTTCAACCCGTTCTTTAGTGAATTTATTTTTCTTTTCTGGCTTTGGGATTGATAATTTTGTTGATTTTATAAGCCAATTGTTGATGATTCCAGCTTTAACTGCTTCTTGAAGATGTCTTTTGGATCTATTGTTGTCCATAGTGATAGTCATTTTCATTGCTAATTTACGCATTTCTTTTACTGAATCATACATTTCAGCTTTTTTATGTTCTTTTGCTATAAGTTTAGCGAATAACTCCTCGTTTGGAAGAAGTGGTCCTCCACGATCAACGCATTCCTTCCAAGTTTTATAATTAATATATTTTACAGAATCATTGTTTTTAATAATCTCCTGGATTTTTTGATCGATTTTATTAGTCTCAAATAAGTTTAAATACGCTTTTGGTGACGGCAAAGGAGTACTTATTAATGAATTTACATTTGTTTTTGTTTTCTCAACAACCAATTTTCTTGGTGATATACATTTCGACTGCGGATGGTTATGAAATCTTTTTAAAGACTCACATTCAGAAAGCTCATAACTTATAATTTCAGAAAAATACTTGACTTTATTGTGAACTATAAATACTACATCAATACTAGATAAACGTAAACCTTCAGGCTTAAAATAAGAGTTTATAATAAATTTCAACTGTTCACAACTTGATCGTAAAGATATTGGCATTAAAGATGATGGGTCTTTTGTTGTTTGTATTAAAGTATAACCTGTTTTACTTGACCAGAAAATATGAAGAACTTCTGATGGAAAATAAGTTTTTTTTATTATACAGAATCCTTGTCCCCTGAATGCTTCTGGGTCTTTTTTAAGGGTTTTTTGGCATTCGTGGACAGTGTTTAGAACTTGATCAAGACTTGTGGCAGTTAATTTTTGGTTTGGGGTTTTTATTTCGACTCCTTTTAGGTTATCAAAAAGCCAATCAGTGATTGTTTCTATATAAGTTATGCAGAACTCAAAGACAATCAAACCATCACAATCATTATTGCAAATAGTTGGTACTTTAGAATTAGATTCGAATATTAGAGTCTGCTGCACACGAAGTTTTATATTTTTGAACTGAGATAGAACTTTATATATGTTCAATTTTTGATACATTAATAATATGTTGACATTTACACCCATGTATTTTAAAAAGATGCAATTTTGGATGCTTGAAATTAGTGCTTTAGTTGAGTAAAGCTTAAATTTAGAGTACTGGTATTTTTGTTTTTACTAAGGAGTAAATGTTGAGTAAAGCTTAAATTTAGAGTACTGGTATTTTTGTTTTTACTAAGGAGTAAATATATTAAATTAGTTTTTTGAAAAAACATATTAGTAGATGGAGCTAAATATTTAATATTTAAATGAATATATATACTTAAAAGATGTGTAAAGTTATAAAATAATCACTTGCTTTTTAAAAAATCTTCAATTTAGTTATATAAAAATTATAGTTTTGCTAAAATACATCCATATTGATATAGCAAAAGAGTTGTCCACAATAAATTTTATACTCAGAAAATAATATGCCTAATTTTAAAGCTTATAAATTCAAAATAAATAAACTTTACTTAATGTTCAATCCAATCATATTTAGCTGTATTTCCTAATCCATATTAAAAACATTATAAATCAATAAAACGCAATATTTTTTTCAATCTTTGCAAATCATCCTAAATAATCTATAGTAGATAATCTTTACTCTTCAAGAATGCCTAATCTTGTTATTTATCTTTTTTTTTCATCGATAAAAATGAACTTTGAGTATATTGTATTACTTTTGCTTTATTTATGTCTACCTGTGCTAGGCCTTTCAGTAACATCTATATAGATAATACTCCTTGGTATATATTTCTATTATCAAAATCAATGCAGTCCAGAACTTGGGTAATAAAAATATAGTATCTGGGTAATTGCTTGGGGAATATTACTTGTAGTTACTTTATCAGCTATAATAATGAGGTCTATATTGACATCAAAGCGCCAATTAACTAAAAACCTTTCGTTATTGACATTATTAGTTGCTATTCCAGGGACTATTATAGTTAACATATGGTCTCTTGTTGGAAATATCTTATTATATTTAGACTTTTATCACTGTCGATCATGTAAGAAAAATTTAGATCATTATGATGCATTTAAAGCCTATATATGTTTAATTAGTATAGCTAATATACTACTCCTCATATTGCTTATTTGGGTTTTTTATAGGCTTGGCTCAAAAGTAGTTAAAAAATACAAGGACTGGAAAAATAGTAAAATCCCTCAGAATCATGAAAGTAAAGATAGCGCAAGGTTAGAATTAGATCAAATTATAACTAGCCAAATATCAAATTAGATTAGTTTAAGAATACTTTAAAGAAAAATAGCATATTTGTAATGGTTGAAGTATGTAAGGTTTCACTAATGAATTTATTGAATATTGAATAATAAGGGTGAAATTATTGTGAGAAATTGGATATCAGATATTTATATTAAAATTTTAATAAATATAAGCATTTATTTCTAATAATATTATAAGTATAACAGTGTAGTAATTATTATAAACACAAGAGAATTATTGTTAAAAACGGTACTTTTTTAAAATACACTAATTATTGTAATTAAAAGTTATCAATTGGTAAAAGATAATAAATTACATTCAGCATCAGAGTTTTCTATTACCATTTGATGAAAAAAATACAAATTATGATTTTTTCAGCTTTTATCAATATATTTATTACAATAAAAACAGAAATATTTTAGTTTAAAGTCCATAGTTTTATGATTAGGAAAAGAAAATGGATATTGCTTTAAGCAGTGTGGAAAATGAACCAATTACCCCTTTGAGCAAAGATACTAGTCCTAAATTGTATAAAGACTCTGATATAAGTTCATCTAAGTTCTTTAGTCAGAATTCCCCAATACCAACAGAAGATTTAATAATAAATGACAATATTGATTTTTTGTATATTGAAAGCAACTCACTCTCTAGCAACCTTACATTTAATTTAACTAAGACTGAAATTGCTTCTAATGTTTCATCGGTATTTCCAAGTTTCCGTGGGTCTAATATTTTTATGAACTCAGTCCCGCATTCTAATAATGAGTCTCTAAGTTTGAATAGAAAATCTTATGAATCAGTAGAGCCAAGATCATTTTATGAAAGATACGATTCTAAATTACCCCTTTTAAAAATCCCGCAATTGAGTGTTGATATATACAGACAGAACTCTATTAAATCTCAACCTGATAGACAAAGTTTAAACGAGACTCCTCAATTAACCATAGGACTAACCATGAACGATAGCCCACCAAAAAGTGCTGTACCAATAATAAACGAAGTCCCTGTTGATTTCGACATAAGCCAAGACTCCTCAATAAAACCTTCCGAAGACCAGCCTTTAAGCTTAAACAACACAAATCCTCCTTTAGAAATTATTCTCGACAAACAAAGTGTCTTTTGTTCTTGTGAATGGTGTAGTATTATCTAACCTATTACGTCATAATTAATTAACCCTTTACTCACTCCCACAACATCCTCGTCTTTTATTCCCTTCTCCAACTCTAATCCCAGTATGTTCTTTAGCCATGTCAATATCCCCATTTTCAATTTTCTTCATTATTTCAGTAGCACTTCTAACAAACACACTTTCTACATTAACCCCAGTAAGCGCACTAGCTTCAGAAAAAAGCATCTCATTGTTTATAGCAAACTCTAAAGCTTCTTCAGGTTTAACAACTCTATGTGTAGCTAAATCTAGTTTATTCCCAACAAGGACAATAGAAAACTTATGTGAAGATTGTTCTTTAAGTTCATTTAACCATCTGTATATATTGATAAAACTATCTTTGTTTGTTATATCGTACATTATTATCACACCTACAGCACCACGATAATATGAACGGGCTATTGAACGGAAGTTTTCTTGACCAGCTGTATCCCAGATTTGGATTTTTATAAGGGTTTTACCTATTCTTATGATTTTACTACCGAACTCCACGCCAATTGTCACGTCGTGGTCTGCTCTGAATCGATTGTCTGTAAACCTTAGCATAAAGCATGATTTCCCTACACAGGAATCCCCAACTATAATATATTTAAAAACATAAGAGCAATTATCCATTATATTGATTGATTTGATGTATAAGATTTTAGATTATGGTTGAAAAGACTATGGTATGATTGAAAGTTGGCGAATTTTTTGGGATTGTTTTGGATTAAGAATTTTTGATTTGAAATTTTGAAAGTTGGCGAATTTTTTGGGATTGTTTTGGATTAAGAATTTTTGATTTGAAATTTTGATGGGGTTTTTTGGAGTTTCCTTTCGGTTTTGGGGGTTTGGATTTCGATGCTTGGGATGGTGATGATTTTTTATTTGGAGGCTTTGAAGGTATTAATAAAAATATAGGAAGTTTTGTTTAGTTTATTAGAATTTTTTTTATGGGCAGGGTGAGTAATATTTTTGGTTTGTTGAAAACTTTATCAAGTTTAAGGTAGGTTTATTATGAGTTTTAAAGATTTTTATTTTGTTGTTACTTCCCAAAACATCAATCTATTGCAAAATTATCGGTTGATAATAATATCCTATAATATTTGTGCTATAGAAATCATTTTAAAGCAAACATAAGCTTCGTCTTCATTATACCAACAGGATTCATACATTTATGCACTCTTTAGAGAAGTTTTATCTAAAATGCATTCACCAATTTATACAAGGAAATTCTTAGCAAGCAATCTTATATTCCAAGAATTTTTTTACCCTTCTTAGTATCTAATGCACTGGAAATTGAAGTAAACATATAAGAATATTTATACTTAAAATTCCTATTTAAACATACAATTACTGAGAATAATCACTTTTACAACTATGCATTCCTACCAGAGTTAACTTTTCTAGAAGTAGATCTTTCCAATGAAAAATTTGAATAGAAGCTTAATAGATATCTAAAAGCAGAATAAAAAATCAAAGAACTTTATGGAAATCATGAAACCAAAATCGGACAAAAAGAAAACTTAATTTCATACAGATGACAGGCTCACATATGGTGAACGCTAAAAACTTAATCATAATTTTAATCATAGACTCTTTGGCTGAATATAAACAGCATGCCTCAACAAAAGGTAGTATAATTTATTCGATAGTGATTTTTTATCAAAATTATTCCAGCTAAGAAATCATTACCCTATCCCTACAACATTTTTTTTATAGCATATTCTCATTAAACTTTCCTTCAAAAGTAATTGGAATACTCTTAATCATATTCTATGTCTAGTGGTAAATCCTAGTCAGAAAAATCAATAAAGAATATTCAAGCAATCCTAATATCAACGTTTTAATCTAAAAAAAATATCAACAGATTATTACAGACTAGCAATCTAAGCAAAAAAAATTTCAAATTTTTAGTTTGCAATTCAATGACATTCTAAAGCAAATTATGCTTTTTTTTTAAGCACTGTCAATAAATTTACTAAAANTGACATTCTAAAGCAAATTATGCTTTTTTTTTAAGCACTGTCAATAAATTTACTAAAAGCTTAAGCTTGTTAATATGCAATTCAGATTTTGGATACAATAATTATTTACTATTGAATTCAAGGTAAAATTTCATCTTTCGATAAGATTTAAGAATTAAATATACTAAAGCAAACAATACTATCAAGAAGATTTTAAATTGTAGCATGCTTGACAAAATTTTGGATACTATGATAAAACTTTAATAGCAACTTTTATCACAGCATTACAATGATAAAACTTTAACAGGAACTTTTATCACAGCATTACAAATGATAATGTTAAATTTACGATGAAATAAAATCTTAAAATTCAAAAATTGTTTCTATTCTAAAATTTAAAGCTTTAACTTAAGCTTAGCAAAACTGATTGAAAATAAATCAGCCTATACCTAACCGATTTAAAGTCTGCATCTAGTAATAGTGTTTTATTTGTAGTGTATTAGACAAAATGATCTGAATAAATAAAAATTTAGTTTTGTATCTATAATAGTTCTTTATATGCTTATAACAGTAGCGTTCGTGAAATCTTGATGCTGATATAAATGAACTGTTGATAAATTAATATAATCTGAATTTATGATTATAACATTTACATAGTCATTGGCATAGTTTATAGGAATCCGTGCGGGCTTTATTTAGATAGTAATGATCATAAAATAGAAACTTTTCTTAGAGTTCTCAAAATATCAATACTCCCAGTCTAAATTTCCGTATTTGACTTGTACCAATCCATTCCTTATCTGAACTTATTTAATAATCTAAAGGAATTATCGATTGCAACCTCAAATAAATAGACAAAAAATGTTTCCATCATTTCTTAAAACCATGCATTTGTTAATGCTATTGTCCAACATCAGTTATCTTTACAAACATGTAACCCTTATTTCTTAAAATTTTCTACGCATTATTGATAAACTGAAAAGTTTGAACTCATTCTTATTTGCACAATTGAAAATAAGCACCTAATGATACTATTTATTACCGGTTTTATAGATATTAAAAGCTTTAAAGACATATTTGATATGTATTAACTGAATTTACATCTAAATTTCTATGCTATCATTAATCGATAACCCTTGCTAAAATAATAACTTTCAAAATCTTCCCTATTATTTACTTAAAAAAATCTCTATTTCTATCTATGATACTTTTAGAATTATCCTGCAACTATATTAATTAAAAATTTACCAAAAACAGTTAATCAGTTAGCAGATATTAAAATTTGTGTCAATATAAAATCAAATTGTACTTATATTCTGATTTTCTATAGATTCTATTAGTGATAAATAAAAATATCCTTCAAGATAATCTTAACAATCTTTCTGCTGATGTAAAGAAAGTAAAATAATTAGAAAAATACACGATTTTACAAATCATGATTAATATATTATATAGATGGATTGAGCATTTTTTTCTGACAGTTATGATAGGAATTAGTGATATCATGATAGTTATGACTATTGTTTATAGATTGGCTATGTGGATATATATAAGAATCAAAAATTCAGTTTTAAGAAAATTTGAGATATTTTTGATTAAAATACTTTGATACTTTGAGCTGATTTTTGATGTTATTGGAATTAGATATTTTGCAAATAAAGTCTACTTACGATCTACAATGCTTTGGATCAATAATACTATATAAAATCTATTTATATTATATCTAGAAATGATATAATAGTCTGAATTTGATTTCACCATATTTACCAAGCTTAATTTTGGTAGCCGTTTAATATTTATAATAATTATGTCAGGGAAGCTATTAGCACTGATCTTTTTGGTATGCATATCTTCAGCAGTTAGAAGTCCTATCCAAAGTAAACTAGAGAATGGAGTTCAATCTTTTGTCCAAAAATCTCTACTTGTTCAGCAAGATGACGTTGAATATGATGATGTAGATGAACTTGATACTCCTGATGCAGTTGATACTGAAGAAGTTGAAGAAGATGAAGTTACTGAAGATGATGTTGAAGATATTGATACTAGTGAAATTGAAGAAACAATTGAAGAAACTGATAATACAGAAGAAGATCTTGAAGCTGGTGAAGCAGTTCCTCCTGAAGAAGACGAAAATGATGATATTGGTGATGATGATGAAGTTCAAGAAAGTGTTAATGCTGAAGAAGCTGAAGTTGAAGAAGAAGTTGCTCTTCAACCTGCAGAATCCGATGTAGTTGAAGAAGTTGTTACTGCCCCTGAAGAAGTTGAAACAGAAGCTGAAGATACTTCTGTTGTTTCTGAACCTGAAGTTTCAGACGACACTTCAAATAACCCTGATGACGTAGCAGAAGATGCTCAAGAAGAAGAAGCTGAAGAAGCTGATAACACAACTCCAGAAGAAGCTGAAGAAGTTACTGAGGATGTTGAAATTGCCCCAGAAACTGTTGTAGTAGAAGAAACAACTGCAGCTGAGCCAGAAGAAACTGATGATACCTCAGCTACACCTATTGAAGAAGCTGATGCTGCTCAAGATGAAGAAGCAGCTGAAGCTGATAACATTACACCAGAGGAAGTTGAAACTGAAATTGATGAACCAGAAGTAACTCCTGATACTGTTGTAGAAGAAGTTGAAACAGCTCCTGAAGAAGCTGATGAAGATGTTTCTGTAAATGAAAACCCAGAAGCTGTAGAAGAATTAGCTGAAGCTGAAGAAGAAGAAGATGAAATTTCATCAACTCCTGAAGAAGCTGAAGAAGTCACTGAAACTGCTGAAATTACACCAGTTGAAGTTGAAGATGAAGTTGAAACTGCTCCTGATGAAGCTGATGATACAGTTGAATCTGATAACCCTGCAGCTGTTGAGGAACAAGCTGATGAGGAAGAAGAAATTGTCTCTACTCCTGAAGAAGTTGAAACTGAAGAAGAAACTGCTGAAATCAACCCTAATGACGAAGAAGATGCATCAACTACTGAAGAGGAAGAACTTATTGTAGCTCCTGATGATGATGATGATGAAGATGTTGGTGATGATGATGTAGTTGATGAAAATTCTAACCCTGTAGTTGATGATACTGATACTGTTGAAGAAGTTGCTTCAGATCCTGCCACTACTGATGGTGTTACCGATGAAGCTGATGAAGAAGTTGTTGAAACTTCCCCTGAAGAAGTTGAAAATGAAGGTGAAGATGAAGATGATTTGATTGCTCTACCTGAAGAAGCTGAAGATGATGGTGTTGTAACTGAAGAAACTTCTAACCCTGATGCTGTAGTTGTTGAAGATGATGATAGTTTAACAATTATTCCTGAAGAAGCTGAAGTAGTAGAAGAAGAAGAAGTTGCAGTTACTCCTGATGAAGAAGATACATCTGCAAACCCAGATGATGATGCTGAAGCAGCACAAGATGAAGAAGAAGAAGATGAAGATTTAGCTATTACTCCTGATGATGATACTGATGATACTACTCTTAACCCTGAAGAAAATACTGTTCCTGAAGATGTTGATGCTGATGAAGAAGATGGTGATGATATAGTGATTAACTTGACCTTGACACTTGAATGTGGAGAAGAATGTGAAGAAACTACTGGGTTCTTATCAATTTAAGGTCATAATTAACTTCAATTTAGTTTAAATGTTTTTATGAGTTTGGCTTTATTAGATGTGATTTATGATTAAATATGGGTAAGGAATTTATTGTGGGGTTTTGAAGATAAGGTAGATATGAAGGAGATTTAAGTTTGGATATAATTTTGGGAAGAGGGTTGATAGGATAAAAGATGATGATGGGTTTAAAAAATGAGATAGAAATAGTATTTTTAATATAGGAGAAAAGATTATAACTCAATAAAAATTAGGTACTTTTAATCAAAATAAGCTAATATTTGATTCCTTAAATCAATAAATCACAAAGACGAGTAGTAATTAGCATATCTTTCATATATTTTACAAGTTCCCTCTTAATCCTTTATTCTTATCCTATTCCTTTTATATATTTTATCTCAAATCAAACTATCATACTACAAAACTAATCTTTTTATATAATAACTGTTTATCCCAAAATAATCTACCATACTACAAATACTAGCTTTTTATATAATAAACATAATCTAACAAAGCTTAGTTACAAAACTACTCATCCAAGCTAAATTATAATCTAGCTTCTGTATCTAACCAAAAAATTAACTTTAATCATCATATTTTTGTTGTTATATTATTATTAAAAAAATATCACCTATTATTAAAACTATTGAAATTAACTCTGATAACAAAACTCAACTCCATTACCTTTATACTTAAAAATAATCACAAATCAATTTCATATCAAATTTCATATCAAATCTCATATCTACTTAATCCATACAAAATCTTTAATTCTTAACCATTTTAATAACCCCAAACTCCAAATTTCAACAAATAATCCTTCTAATAAGTCAAAATATCTTTACTCCAATAAAATTTATAAGAAATTTTACTTTTACATTTCCTTATTATGCATTGATAAAAATCTGCCTAACTAAATCAATAACTATTCTAAAACATCATTTTAATTCTATTCACAACTTCAGTCAAATCAAAAATTATTCCTAAAACCCCCAGTTTGATCTACAATTGTATATACTTATACCATTAAAATTACACAATAAACATATCTACCAAACTAATCCATAGGATTTTTACAACCCTAATCCCATAACCTCCACCAAAAACACTCAAAAAATCAATTAAAATACCCCAAATCGGTACACATATCATATACAATATCCTCACATAAATCATCCTACCTAATCCTACTATTAAATCATCAGGAATTCCTAAGTCCAAGCATAATCTAATTATCCTAGCTTTTTAACTTCTAAGTGCAGCATCCCAAGTACTTAAAGCAGCTGGACCTTTGCTCATAACATCATTTCTTCCATCCTTGCTTTTCATATTCCCGTTGTTGTCTATTAAAACCAAACTAGGAATTCCTTGAACACCAAAACGATTGCCTAGTGCTTCAGCTTTATTTCTGTCATTGTAAGGTACGGCAAGCCATGGCATAGTAGCAAAGTATTCATTGAATTGGCTTTCACTTCTGTCGTAGCTGACAAAGATAATTTCACATTGCTTTTCTTGGGCATTGACTGTGTTGTAAAACAATGCTAGCTGAGGGGTGAACATTTTGCATGGAGGGCACCAATGAGCTGAGAAGTAAATAAGCTTATATTTAGCTGAGAGGCTGGATGTTGGGACTGATCCGTTATGGCCTGAAAGCTGAGAACCTAATAGTTGGTCCATGATTATTTTTATTCCATTGTTTTTTATACGACAAATACTTATGCCAGATTAGAGAGTTTTTATAAATTTTTCGATGCTTTTAGATGATTGTAAACTAAATTTATTATAATTTTTACAATGAGTTTTAAAAAAAGTGTGAAAATTAATTAAATGGAAATGGGGTGTAAAAGTTGTTCGTAGCGGAGGATTTTATAGAGAAGTGATAAGTTTTATAGATTTTTTTGATGTGATGATTCGTGTTTTACAAAAATTTTGGTAGAAGTTTATATTTTCTAAGATTTGTCAAGGAAAAATTTTAATTCTGATCTCTATATAAAAAGCTTAATATATATCTTTAATAAAATCCTAATTGAGTATGATAAGGATTAAGACTTATAAGATTACTGGGAATTTTTTACCTGCTTATAAGTTTTTAATTCTTTTCATTACGATTATCAAGAAATTTTCATTGGAAAATTCTAAAGCTCCAAGACTAGTATTATTTTTTTTATAAGAATTGCTAATATAAGAGAATTTAATCTTGGATACCTAAATCCAATATTAGCTAACACCCTAACACCCAGTAATACATATGAAATCCAAAAATTCTTATTAATAATCACTCTAAGCATTCCTATAAAGCTAAACCATAATTCCAAAAATTTTATAGGCCTAATCATGCACTTTTTAATCCAGATCCTAGAGAAAAGCTTTGATTTTTTTCAGGGACCAATCTGTGAAAAGTCGACCTTTGAAATATATAAATCTTATATGAAAATAGATAGGATATTATATATGAAATCAAATTAAAATAAGCATATATCTTGCTTAGATAGCTTTGAGAAGTTTATTAAAGAAAAAATTGCTAAGGTTCAAGCTTGGGTATACGAATAGTTTTATTTAATAAGATTTTAAGATGATAAACAGTTTGAAAACAGCGGGTTTAACTAACGTAGATATTCTAATAAGATTAAAGTTGAAGTTTATGTGTATGATTGAAAACTTTTTTTTTTGAATATGTAGAAATTTATGAATTTAAGTGAGTGGTATGTATTTTTATGATATAATAATATAAGTAATTATGCAATAGTATAAGTATTATATTTTAATTTTACATAAAATGATGTAAAATATATTATGTATAGATAGGGTATTAACATCTTCCACACTTAAAAAAAACCAACAGTGAAATGTCTTTCTTCATATAAATCCTCAAATTTTCTCTTCTCTAGCATAACAAAAATTTCTTACAAAAAAACCCCTAAAAAACTCAAAAACCGCCCCATACTTAAATTATCCTTATAACTTATTTTTTAAAACTTTTTGAACGACGATTAGCTTGAGCAACAAGTATTCCTTGCCAATCATCTTTATCCTTCAATGCAGTAAAAATCAAATCTTCTAATTTCGTTACAGTCAATTCTTCATACAAATTCGGTTTTTCTGGTGGAGTAGGGTAATCCAAAATATTATCATTTTCAAGGACGAACCTATTTTTCAAATTTTGCCTATGAATAGATTTAAAATGTGCCTTATAAACTCTATACTCACTTAAAAATACTTTCATTCTTGCTTTGATATATTTTTTCAAATAATAAATTTTAATTTCTGTAGGAATTGAAGTACATCCTTCAATGCTTCGATTTTGTTGTATATTAGACAAAGATATCGCCCTTCTTCTTCTATGAGTTTTATTAGGAGATTTTTCAAATATTTCAAATTCAGCTTTGTTCCATTTACTTAACAAAGACTCATACAATGATAATCTGAAAAAAATTGCCACACGAAAAAGCCTTTGAATGCATTCCATTCTACTTTTCCATTTGGCGATGAGTTTTTCTAGTACACATTTAGTTAAACTTCTTTCAAGGGCATTTGCAACAACTCTACGATTGCGTTTTCGACGAGTTTTAAGCCAGAGTTTGACATATTTCAATAGGTAGATACGAATAATCTATATAAAAGTTACTCTCATGCCTTTAAAATACTTGATTTTAACTTTTAACCTGATAAATTTACCAATACACATCGATACAGTTCTAAACCATACTAATAACTTTCTAGCTCTTTTTATAACAATCTTCCTTTTGTATATTTTAAGTTTACAACCAAGGGCAAGAGTAATAATACTTGCAAGAGTTATCCATGAAATTTTTATTGTAGCAAGTTCCTATATATTTTATACAGGCAAACGCATTCGGTATTCATATTTTTGAAGTTTTTCTTTGATCTGCATAGAAATTTTGTTCTTTTTTTCAATTTCTAAAGTTTTCTTTGCCCTTTGAGTCACTTGAGTCCGAATTTTCCGTTTAGCTGCCCGAGCGCCAACATCTTTAATCCTTTCTTCTTTAGTCTTTATAGCATCTTCTTTATTTTTCCCTATGCGTTCATTTATCTGTTCCTTATCTTTCTCTGTTAATTTCTTAAATAAAAACAGTTTAGCAAAAAAATCCCCGCTTCCAAAACGTTCGCATCTTGAAAATTCATATGAAGGAGTTGGGTTTATAATTGGAGGATTGTATTTTCCAGGTCCTATATTAGGTGATGTAGTACATTGAGCAAAAGCGACTTTACGACTTGGAGGGGTAGCATATGAGCTTCTAGGTCTTCTGTTCATATATGCAAACTTAACTGGAGCTGTTATGTTATCACTTATTGATAAAGGATAAGTGCATTTTGCTGATACAGGTCTTCTTGGATATGTTGGGGCAAATGTTACAAATGTTGAATCCATTTGAAAATTATGAGTATTTTGAGAATATTATTTAGGAAATTAGGTTGGAATAAATAGGATTTTTATTGATGTTGTGGAAAAGTTGTTGTTGGTAGGAATATTGTGGAAGGTGATGGAAAATTATATGATAATTATGGATTTTTTTATTATATGAGGATAGATAGTGAATAGGGGAAAAATGGCATTTGACTATTTCGTTTAATTGGATAGAAAAAATTGTGTTTGAGTTTTTTCTTTAAAACTGGGTATGATAAAATATTATATTTTATCAAGGTAGCATCATATGATTTTATAAATCGCATTTTACTATCATATAAAAACGTATTTTTACCATATTTTTAACACCCAAAACACAGATTGTCTTGAATTTTTCATACTTTATTATTATTTGTATTGTATACTATTAAAAATGGGTTCAGGATGCACAGGACAAAGCAATGCAAACGATTCTGAGCGCGTGCGTATTCACAGACAAGGAAATTTATCTTTTTTCATTCATGGTAACTTATAAAAAGAAAATTTAGTTTTAGGTAAAGGTTGCCGAAAGACCGTAGCCTGGCATACAAACCTAACGAAAGATGAAATCGACTTAAAAATTAAAGAGTTCTGGGAAACACGAGTTGAAGGGAATCAAGGTACATGGGCAATATTAAAAGCAGCTTGTAGCGAATCTGATCCAAATGCCACAGAAGTTTTAATAAAATCAAATGGCCTGACAATGCCTAATGGTCTTCTTCAACAAACATTTGATAGCCGAAACCAAAGATATGATTTACCTCCATTTGTTATAAACTCACCACTTAGATATGGAGTAAAAGTAGAAAATCAAGATCAAGTAGATGTTGAAAAACATCGAATTAAGGTTACATTCAGATCTACTAAATACAATGATTGTATCCTTGATGTTGAAACTACAGAAACAGTAAATCAAGTTAAAGAGAAATTAGGAAGTCAGCTAAAAGAAAACAGAAAAATTAGGCTTTTCTATGGGGGTAAAGAATTTCATGATACTAATCAGCTTGGGAAATACAATGTTAAAGATCAATACATAATCCAAGTATTTTTTTGTGAATGATATACTTTAAATAATCTTAACTTGGCTTTTTAGATGTATTGAAGGGATTTAAGATTATGCTGGGAGTATTAAAGATTTTTGTTTTATATAAAAAAAACACCCGAGATGGGACTCGAACCCACAATCTCTTCCTTAGGAGGGAAGCGCCTTATCCATTAGGCTACACGGGCTATTGAATCTAACCAGGTAACTTTGAATTAATCTATTTAGTTAAGCATAGAAAGGATTTTAAGTTTTTGCAGTGTTTTCTATTGATTTTTTAGTTAGTTTTGTAATGTTAAAAAGTATGGATTTTTTTGTGATTTGGTGTTGAAATTATGCTAAAATTAAATACCCTTAATCTATTATGAATTTCTTGTTTCTTGATGAATATAAATCTATAGGAGGAAGTTGTCTAGGACCATTATTTATCTTCAATGAATTTTCTTCTTCTGGCTCAGGCATTTGATTTTTCTCCGATAAGACATCTTTATTAGCATCTTTCTGAGAATCGATATTGTTATGCAAACTATTTTTTGAATTTTTTTCCATATGGCCTTGTAGATTATGTTTATCACAATTTAGATCTTTTCCTGATTTTGCATTAGTGATTGAGTTTTTACCGTTTAAATCATTTGCATTTAAATGATCGGTATGATTTTTATCCTTGTTTTCACCCTCAGTATGATTAATTAGTATATCAGCTGCGTTGGTTTTTGCTGATATTTTTATGGATCTTTGATGAACTTGAGATGCTTGATTATGAAAAGATTTAAACGCTTCAAATACTTGCGGAGGGAGTTTTTCATTAATTGTAACTTGGATATACGGATCATTTTGGTCTTGAGCAACTTTAGTATTAGATGGAGAACATCCCATTTTATTATTGCAATTTTCAAACTGATAAAAAACAATGTAATTGTTATACCTGATGGTGTAAAATAAATTTAAGTATTACTCAATAAGATTATCATTTTTAACTAAACATCAATTGTTCTTTCTTTGGCACAGTAATTCCACTAAGTTGTAACAGTTTTTCCAGCTGTTCATTCCTCAAATATTGTTTTTTTAAAGCTTCTTCACTTTGTTTATTAAGCTTATCCAAACTTTCTAATTCATCTTGTAATAATAAAATAGTCTCATCCCTCTCATTAAGCCTAACAGTAAGAGCTATCATAATATCCCTTTGTCTTAAAAGCAATTGTTTATATCGATCAATCTGAGCTTTATCATCTTCAATTTGTTGTCTTTCTCTATCCAACTCTTGTAACTTTATTTCATACTCTTGTTTTAAAGCCATTTGTCTTTCTTCTAAAGCTATAAGGAACTGAGGAGATTCTTCAACTTTTTTCCCCCCAACAAGCATTTGTGAATTCATCATCCTTATCCTCTCTTCAAGTCGGCGTTTTTCTTCTTTTTCAGACATATATTCACGAGATCTCATTTCTAATGCTTCAATTGCCGCTTCTTTATCAGCTTCAGCTTTTCTACGTTCTTCTTCAAGTTCATATACTCTTTGCATATCTGGGGCGAAATCCACTTTTCCTTCTAAAATTCCCCTTAAATGCTTAAGTTCAACTTCATATTTTCTTAATAAAGCTTTATGGTCCACATCTTCATTAATCCTCGCAACATTTTTTATATTCTTAGCCCTATTGGCGAATTTTAATGTTGACAACGACTCTGAAAAAGCATCAAAAGCAGGAGAGATCATAGCGAGCATAGTCGTTTTACAATTACCTCCTAATGAATCTTCTAGTAATCTAGTTAATTTTGAATCACGATACGGTATGTGTGTTCGAGCTTTAGCATCTGTTAATGCAGCAATAACATTACCTAAAGCTGATAAAGATTGATTAATTTTCTTAGACTCTTCTAACCTTTTACCAGTCGCCCCAGTTACTCTAACTCTTTCAGATCCTGCAAGATCTACTATATTTAATTTTCCAACTCTTATCTCATTCCCTTCATCAGTTGTATTCATTTGTTCAACAATAACAATAAACACAGCATGACTTCTTGAACTCAAATCATTCATCTTAGTACTAGCTGTAGCTCTTAAAGTATGTCCTCTATCCATTAAAGCAAATATTTCATTATGTCCTCTTACAGCCCATTCAGAAAGCCCTTCAACAAAAACTCCTCTTTTTTTTTCTTCTCTTATCTGTAAAGAAGTTCTATCAATTTTCAATAAATCTGATATAATTTCATTGTATATTTGTACATAAGATACTCTGACCATGAATTTTAAATCACTTGAATCAGAACTTTCTATATAATTGAATATATCTTCAACTGCTCTAGGGATCATACCTCTTTGTGGGTCAGTAAGATCAAATTTAAACCCTTCCATTGTATATGTTTTCCCTGTACCAGTTTGACCATAGGCTATTAATGTTGCATTATAACCTTCTAAAACTGATTGAACTGCAGGTTTACCGCTATATTCATATACTTCTTCTTGTGTTGAATTTTGGTCGTATACATTGTCGAATGTAAATGTGTGATAATTTCCTAAAGAAGGATTTTCACGTAAAGATAATTCACGTTCGTAATCGTTGTCTGCAATACCCATGTATTCTATTATTGTCATTGATGAACTATCTTGGACACGGACTACAGAAAAAAATCCGTGATCTGGGTCTATTTCTCTATCGACTGGCGGGCGAACTCTGACAGCAACTTTAAAGTTTTCAGAGTATGAACCTGTGAAAGAACCATTCATATTATTATTAGGATTAGTTTTTTTTGTATTGTGGAATAGATTGTTTGAGTTTTTAGGTTTGGATTTGGCTGGTTTTTAGGTGTGCTTGGGGTTTTATGAGTTTTTTAGGAAGGATGAGGAATTTATCTTGGTTTTTGTTATGGAGTTTTATGTTGTGTTATTATTGTTGGGGTTTTTGTGTAGGATTGTCGGCTATCTTCACAGTCTAAAATGGTAAAAAAGATTTATAAAGTTGATGATAATCAAAATAAAGTATGTATGTAATGTTTTTGTATAGCATAGATGTCTAATGCGTATTTACAAATGGTATCTTAAGAAATTATATACTATTTTCCTCACTTATCTATTATTTCCCCCGTTTAATTTAGTATTTCCCAAACTGCAACTAAAAATACTATTAACAAAACTCCAAAATTCTAAATCCCTCAAACTAAACTACTCTAGCCCAAAATGCGCAATTTTTTCATTCCATACAAATTAGTTTCTATACATCCAAATAAGGATATTTTATCGCCTTAACCGAAGCTGAAACAAAAAACATCCATATACCCATAAANCATTAACAAAACTCCAAAATTCTAAAATCCCTCAAACTAAACTACTCTAGCCGAAAATGCGCAATTTTTTCATTCCATACAAATTAGTTTCTATACATCCAAATAAGGATATTTTATCGCCTTAACCGAAGCTGAAACAAAAAACATCCATATACCCATAAAAACAAAACTTAAACCTAATAAATAAAAAAGTCTACTTTCCTCAATATAAATCCATTAATTATCATAACTTCTTACTAAGAATCTACTATTTTCCTGTATAAAAACCTAAACTATAAATAAAAAAAAACTTTGAATCGAAACATACATTTAAAAGCCCTAATTTCAATTTTTTTTGCAGTAAATTTACTTATGTATATTATAAAATCAGTATTATTATATATAAAGGTTTTATTTTTGCATGTAAAATTAAATGGAACAGAATTTAGANTTATATATAAAGGTTTTATTTTTGCATGTAAAATTAAATGGAACAGAATTTAGATGTGTCACCAAGATTAAAACCTGCACAATTAGCAGAAAATATTTGTAGAATCTGCTTTGATATTGAATCTGATAGCCATCATTTGATAACACCTTGCAAATGTTCTGGTTCTATGAAGTATGTACATGAAGAGTGCTTAAAAATTTGGCTTTTGTCTCGAGATAAAGATTTAAGTACATCTGAATGCGATATATGTAAGACACAGTTTGAAATGAAGATTAATCTTGCATTGAAGTGTACTTGTAAAAATTATTGGAATGAATGCTTAGGGATTATTATTTTTCCTATTCTTATCACCTTAATGTCATCTATTCTTGTTGTAATACTACTGTTTTTAGTGCAAGGAATACAAAATAATAAATCTTCTGCAAGTGAGCAAGCTTATCTAATCCTTCTACTAATTGTTTGTGCAATAATAACAATCCTCATTATTTTTATATTTATCAAAACAATCAAACGTGGGTGTTGTACTTCTGAAATAATTTCATGGAACATACAATCTGTTACTTTTAATGATGTTATTGAAGAAACTTTAGAAAATATTGATAATAATGAGCCTGAACAACGTCCAGATGTTAATATTATGGTATTACCAAAATTTTCTAGACTAAATGGCATGAATATTGTAATACCTGATATACAATCCCCAAGGTTGATTCCAATATTAAGAGATGGACAAATTATTGGTTATAGGTCAAGGTCTATAACAAATAGATCTATAACAAATAGGTCTATAACAAATAGATCTTTAACTGGTTCACAAAATCTTAATATATCTTCTGGAAGTCGTAATGTTGTAGTACCATCAAATGCTGTAAGTCAAATAGTTCCTGATTATGCTAGTAATAAATAATAAATATTATATTATTATTTAGAAATTATTATAGTTAAAATACTTTAGATTTAAGGTAAATTTATATAGTTTGGATAATGTATAAGATCCTAATGTAAAAAAAATATAAAATTTTGAAAGGGGTGTATATAAGTAATTATGGAAAAAAATACTATAAGAATGTTATTATATATTACAACATGCAAAGCTACATTAATAAACTTAGAAATATATTTAGATAAACAGACTCGAACTTTTTAATCATCCTGGATAAACAAAGATATGAATCTTTATCAGCTTTCATTTAATAAAAAAATTAAAAAACACAAGTATTACCTTTGATAGAAATTAACCTATATAATTTGTAAATTAGTGTCTGCATATACAGCAGTTTCACTAATAAATTGTACTTCTGAGTTTTTATTAATTTCTATCAACTGAATAATCTCTGGTATTTTCAAAAACAATGCAGCTTTCGACCCATAAATTTTAGCTATGTCACCTATAAATCCAATAAATGACCCTAGAAAATCAGAACTTTGACTAAATGGGCTTTGCAATATAGTAAGCCCATATTTTATCATTTCTGGTAGGTATTCATATAAAATATCCGCATTCTTGCTTCCATAAAAACCATTTGTAATACCAATATAAAAATTCAATATCGCTTCACGCAATTCAATTAAGTACTCTACAAATTCTGGGTTGTTTTTTTCCAAATTAAAATCCAAACTATGTGCCGAAGCTTCGTTGATGAATTTCATAACATTTGGCAAATAAGGTATAAATTGTCTTATACAATATGCGCCTATATCCGTAAGTGTTTCAATAGCTCTGATTTTTGTGTCAAACTCTAATTGTTGATTAGTAAAAACATTAAAAATTTTCTGTAAGACATCATTCAAGTAACTCGCAAACCTTTCCCCTAAAGCTCTAGTTAAATCTCCAGTAAGTATAAGCGCAGATCTGCATATAGATGAAATATTACAATCTAATGACCAATTGACAAATGGTATAATAACACTAGTATACTTATCAAACCTGAGTTCTAAATTATCAGCCAAAGTTCCAATAGCTTGTAAACCTTCTTCAAACACTGTACCTCTAGCAGTGAAAATCTTAATAATAATCATGACAAACGAATTAGCCACCTCTTCTGTTATAGACCCAGTTGGTGTCTTACCAAATATCGCATGGAAAACCGAGCAGATTTGTGACTGGAGTATCATACTATCAGGGACATTTATTGTGTTGTTCAAATTATTCAAAAAAATATCAAGTTTCTCAATTGCTATCCCATTAAAAACATCAGAAATCTCTTCAAAAATCTTAATAATCGATGCCCAAACCGCAATCACTAACTCATTACCAAGACTTTTTATATCAGACCTCCCTGCAGCTAAAAGAAGATTATCCAAAACAATTCTTAAATTCTGATCATTAAACACTTCTCTATAACCCTCATATGAAAAAATCCCAACTATCGTCCAGCATACATGAATACAAATTTTCGGTATATCTTTCAACCCTTCAAAAACATGAACTAAAGTATCATTAATATTTTTACTATTATAAACAGCTTCTATATGATACTCGCATATTTTTGATATAGTCCATGAAGCAGTTTGTCTAACATTTTTATTAGAATCACTTGCAAGTTTTAATAAATTTCTATATACAACATTGACTAATAAAACTGAGTCATTTAAACTTTCAGCTATAGATCCTATGATCAATGCAGCAGCTGCTCTATAATGCCAATCATCACTTACTAGATTGTTTCCTATATAATTTCCAATATAATCTAGTATTTTATCTTTTATAATCGCAGCTATACATCCTAAAGTTGATGCACAAGATTTATATAAAGTCCAATCATCAAGATCTTCATTAATAAGATGCACTTTTTCTAATAATAAAGGTATAAGACTAGCAACTGCAGTTTCCATATATTTCCTATATGGTTTATTTTCAAACTTTAACCTTTCAACCTCTTCATCAGCAGCTTGATTCCAGAACTCAACAGCATATTTCGCCACATCTTCATGATCATTTTTAATAATCTCATATGTCAAAATCCCTAATTGATTAAGATTTGTTTGAATATCATCATAATAAACACCCATAATATCACATAGAATCATCATAGAATCAATACGAATCTGTATATTAGCATCCTGACAACAATTACATAATAAATTTATTATAAGATTTCTTTCAATCTCATTTTGCATATTTTGACTTATAAACTTCAATGAATTTCTAAATGCTTTAAGGGCAATAGTTTTAATTTCAACATCAGTTACTTTTTGATCTAAATTAGTCGCTATAGCTGTCAAGATTGCATTTGCATTTTTCCTATCAATTTGTTTGCTATTAAGCCCATCGCATATATACCCAAGAGTTCTAAGAGCTGATATCTTAAAAATATTATTCAAGTTCGTAGAATTTGTTATTAAAATATCAAGAACTTCAAGCCATTGTCCTTGAGAAATATCTAAACATGCTATAGTAGCCACAGCTTGTGAAGAAGCCATTCTAATATTTTTATCTTCACTTGCTAAAGACCCTAAAGTATTGTTTCTTACCTTGAATTTCATTTGTGGGGTTAAACGATCCCAGATATTTTCGAGTAAAGGATCATTTGTCGCATTAATTAAACAGTTTTTGATCATAAGCCCAGCTAGTTGTCGAGTTGGATATGGTAGAGCATTATTTCCAAGTTCATCTGAAAGGTTTAAAAGATATGCCACAGGATCAGCATGACTTAGTTGTGTCAAGGTCCTGAGACTTATATCACGAGTAGACTGATCAAGGGAATTTGCTGAATATAAAGCTTGAGTCAAGGAACTCATTCCACTAAAATATGGAATAAAATCATTTGGTTTTATATGAAAAAAAAACAATAAACTAAAGAGTTTACTGTGGAAAACAAGGGAGTTTTTTTAATGCTGTGTTTATTTTTTTGTTGTATAAAATTCATTTTTTATAGTTTTTTTTTGTATAGATGGAAACCCAAGTAGCTAAAGTTAACACATTATTGTCTTTGTTTCAAGCATCACTTTTTACCCATATGACTTCGATTGCTGTGGATCGAACATCGAATTCGTATTTGGGGAAAATTCCTGATATAAAGTTGGATAATTTATTAGTAGATGATACTGAAATAGAAGATAAAGTTGAATCTATACATATTGAAGAATCTGTGATTAATGTAATTGATGAGGAAATACCAATTGTAAATCCGGTGGTTTTGATGATACAGAAGCATGGGGAGGATGTTAGGAAAGTAAGTACAGTGAAAAATGATATGCAGAAATCTGTGGAAAAATGTAGGGGGATTAGGAAAAATCCTGCTGTTGTTGAAACTTTGGAGTTGGTTTTTGAAGAAATAGGATTGGTTGTCAAGAAAAATAAGTATGAGGATAAGCCTAAGGTGCTACAGAGGCTGTTGGCGAGTAGTGAAGAGAATATGGAGAAAATTGTTAAGCCCGCAAGGTTTTTAATACCTGAGGAGCCAAAAGTTGATATTATCACAGCTTCAGTCTACGGTGAAGTGATCTCCACAGCTTTTTCCCAAGGAGGCGATGGTTTTGCTTTACACCCAGGCGACTTGGTCTGTGTCCTACAAATTCTCCACGACTTTGGCTTGGTTGAATGCAAATGGCAAGGTCTTAAAGGTTTATTCCCCCAAGACAAAATCAAAATTCTCACTCGTCCTTCAGATTCTCTTAATTCCTCCATTTCTTCAATCTTATCTAAACAATTTATCAATCCAACAAATGATACATTCTCATTAAACAAATCTTCAAAACTTCTTAGTCGAATCGGTAATAAAAGTGTAAAATAATCTTTAAACCCAGTTTAAAAAGTTTTTATGAAGATATATTAATGTAAATTTACAAATCAGTCAAGTCGAGATTATATTAGAGTGTTTGGCAAACCATTTCTATATCATCATATATAATATTTTCTATAACCAAATCCTTACTAATATTAACATTTTACAAATAAAAAAACAATAATTCTTATAGTCATCATATAATCAATCATATCAAAAAACATATTTTAGTCAAAGTTTTATTTATTTCTTTCTATGTTCCTGTTTTTCCACATGTTTCCAATGATCAAAAAACTCATTATGTATCCATTCCGGTCTTCCTATATCACTCTCACAATTGTACATCATATTTAACTGGCTCGTACAATTCTCTTTTTTATCTATGCACATTTCAAGTACATTAATTTCTTCAAAGCATTTTTCATTTACCGAATGAAGCCAAGCATTTGTGTTTTCAATGCACAAGTCCAAATCTAATAAAGTTTTCTGACACTTTTCTAGATCCTTCGAGCCTTTGCATGGATCTTTCGTTGTTATTTTCTCACAAAACTCTTTCGTATTCAAAGTATATCCGTAACTTATGCTATCCTCTTGAGCATTTCTAGGAAATCTATACAAAGGTCCAAAAGCTAGATAATATATCATAAAATATAAAATTATCTAGTAATAGTTATAAAAGACTGAAGAGTAAAGTGCTAATATATTGAATGGATGAAATATTAAGCAACTTTGTGGAAACCAAAATGAACCTAGACGAAAAAACATATGATTTCGACATTGAACACAATGAAAATGCTTTGAATCTACTAAGATGTAATGAAACTTTTGAACTTTCCCCTGATCTCATAGCAAGTGAAACTTTTCAAGAAGTCAACGAAGTTGAAGTGTGGCAGCCGGAGAACGAGAATTTTATTATCGAAGAACAACGAAAGGAACATTTTTATATCCCTTCGATAGTTGATATACAAAGATTCCCTAATGTTATTACGAATCAAATGCGCGCCATTCTTATCGATTGGATGGGAAAGATATGTACTGACCTGATGTTTAAACGAGAGACATTTCATAATTCTATAAGTCATCTTGACAGGGTGTTATGTAAAGATTCAGAAATAACAACAGAAAATTTCCAACTTTATGGTTTAGTAATACTATATTTGTCTGCAAAAAGCATAGTAAAACATATATAGGAAACTAATATTCCAGAAGCTAAGCTTTATATAAAATATGCAGAAGATCTTTACAATGTTACTTGGTTCAAAAAAGTTGAACTACGAGTGGTTAAGCTTCTGGAATGGAGGCTTTTTCCTCCTACTAGGCTAAATCTACTTATCTGTATACTTAAAGAATGGGACAATTTTTTAATTAAAAACTACTTGAATTTCAGTGGCAATGAGGTAGTGGATGTTGAAAACCCAGTTTTAGGACAAAAACTTATAACTTTTATGGAAAAAAACAATGTGTCGTTTAAAAGGTATTTGGAGATAATGCAAGTTTTAGATATTGCTAGTCTTGATTACCAAATTAATCGCTTTTCTCCAAGTAATTTTGTTGCTGGACTAGTATATATTATTCTGTTTAAATTCTTTGAAGAAAGCCACTTTTCGCTGTTTAAATGGACAGATAATTTAGAGAATGATCCTAATGATTTGATATATGATTATCAAGAACACTGTGGGAATGTTATTTTTAGCTTCCTTGAGAAAACTTTGACGATAAATAGCATTTCTCAGTTGGAAGAACCTTTGAGTTTTATACAGCCTTATGTCAGGATGGCTCAAAATATACCTAATATTGACATAACGAAAATTAATGTATTGTTTATGTAGGTTCCGTTTAGTGAAGTTCTGTCAATACAGACTTTAAATCCTTCTTCAATACGCTCTTATTAACATACTAAGAGTGGTAATTAATAGTTCCTTAATCTTCAATAATTATTAACTGCATCTGATCAAAAAACCCAATTTCCGTTTATGGTAAATTGTTTATAATTATTACACACTTAACTGGCTGATGAAAACCAGGTCCAAAACAGGAACCCTAAAAACAGTACCAAAACCGATTTACTATGATAGTGAAGATAGTCAAGACTACAACATTTCCCCCGACTCAGAAAACCCAGACTTAAAATCTAACAGAAGACGCTTTAGAAAAAATGAAATTCAAGTCAAAGTTTTGATACAAGAATTCGATAAGAACCGTTTTTGGAGTAAAAAGCTAGTTCTTGAACTCTCTGCAAAAACAGGTTTAACGGAATCTCAAGTTTATAAGTGGAATTGGGACTATAGGAAAAAAATCAGAAAAAGCGAAAAACAACCAACTGAAAACAAATTTTCATGCAAGGAAACTTTGATGCCAGGCAGGCTTGAAAGCGAAATTATGCAATTACAGAAATTTTATAAAGTCAGTTTTAATGCGATGCCTGTAACAACACCGAGCAGATTTTTATTTAGTGGGATGTAAAAACAAAAGTAAGTATATGATTAATATAGATTAACAAGTGATTTATGAATACTGTGAGAATGGGAAATTAATATTAATTTTTTTGCGATTTAGAAATGTTCTGTTAGAAATAACTGAGTTTTTTATTAATTGGGGAATGATTTTTGGTTTGTTTTTTTTTTTGCTATAAGGGTAAAGTGTTATATGCTATTTTTTTATGTGTTTGTTGTGGGTTTTTGTATAGAATCTGAAGGAGTTTATTAGGAAAATTTTTTGGTTTTTTTTTTAGTGTGGAATTTTAGTGTTAGGATTAGAGAGTTTTGATAGAATATTGGATATATAAAACTCAAAAATACCCTAGTTTTTAGGTTTTTTATTGTCTTTGCAGTGTGTAAAAATATACTTGTTAGAAAAGATACGCGTATCTTTATGATATAAGGCCGTATCTTCAGGCGAGTAATAAATGAAATTATCACTAGTTGTGTGTTTACTAGCAGCAGCTTCGGCTAAAATTTACTTCCAAGAGACTTTTAATTTCAACTGGTTCCGTAACTGGTTAGTTTCTTCAGCAAAAAATTACGGTAACTGGGCCTGGACACCAGGTTCATTGTATGCTGATACTGACGATTACGGTATCCAAACCGCAGATTCCAATCCTAACTACGCGATTTCTGCATCTTTTCCAGCTTTTACTTCATTTGATATGCCTTTAATAATCCAATACACTTTAAAAAACGAGCAGCCTATAAACTGTGGTGGTGGGTATATCAAAATCCTACCAAAAGGATTTAACCAATTATTTTTCTCAGAAGAAACTCCTTACCTTATAATGTTTGGACCTGATTATTGTAATGGTGAAGGTAAAGGGCAATTAATAATTCCATATAAAGGGTATAATTATAATATTCAAGTTCCTTTCAATGTAGCTAATGATGAATTTACTCATCAATATACTTTAGTTATAAACCCTGATGAAATTATTGATTATTATATTGATAATGTTTTAGATTCTAGTATTAAAATTGAAGAATACTTTTATATGCCGGGAAATTATAATGAAGATGCTCATATTATAACTAATATTGGAGGTGTTGGCATTGAAATTGCCCAATCGAATCCAGGAAGTATTTTTGATAATATATTTATTGGAGATAGTTTAGAAGAAGCACGAGCTTTTTCTGAGATGACCTTTGTGAATAAGGCTAAAGGGGAGAAGGAGGCTAAAGAAAACTTTGAGAAAGAGTTGATGGATATGAACTTCAAGAGTGATGAGGAGAATGAAGTTATTGCTGATGAAGATAATCAGGAGGATAATAATTAAGTTTTCTTTATCTATAAATATGCTTTTTTGTGTATAGATTTATGGGGTTTAGATCAGTAAAAAATGTTGGTGATCAAGCTTAGTAGATATACTATTAGGGATTTGAAATGAAATAAATAATTCTTAATCCATCTTACCAAACTACAAAAATCATTCAATTATCAATAAAATAACTATATCTATGAAGGGATAATATAAAGTTCATAAGTAAGTATCGGGCCAAAAGTCGAGCACCTTTCCTGTGTTGACATCCTTAACTGACATTTATGTATCCCTTTAATCGGTTGAAAAATTCTTTCCTTAATCGTAATAATCCTTCCAGTTTTGGGTAAAATAACAACTTCCGGATAATAAAAATTATATTTCTTCGCTAAATACCTCTTACTACAAGTATCCCCAGATATACAAGTCAATTCTAATCCATTGATTTCTTGTGTACTGTTATTGAATATTTCCCACGATCTTACCAAAATATCATCATTTCTATACCCAATCCTCTCAGGAACCTGCGGAGTTACAGTAACTGAAAAATGACACCAGATAAAAAAATTATGACCTACAAAATGTTCTTTATTAATCTTGCAATCATGACATACATCTTTATAAAAATTACCAAAATCATGACAAGACATACATTTATATCTTATTCCTTTTAAAGGACATGTAAAACATCCATCACATGTTATCCTTTCATGATATCCAACATCTGCTAATTGGAAAAACTCATGCTCGTTATGGTCGTTTCCATAGCATTTCCAACACAAATTATAGTTTTGGCATGTTAAACAGATATGCCTAACACCTATTATTGGATTAACACCACATTTGTTACAATAAATTCCATGATGAACTTGACCTTTGGTTAAAGGGATTTTATTTTTACATGATTTTTCTATAGCTTCAAGTTTTTTCAAGTTCTCTTTATGGATTTGTAAAAGGTTTTGTAGTTTTGTTGCTAATGCGGATATGCAATTGTGATTTGAATGGTCTAAAAATTTCATGGCTTCACCACATTGTTCACATATATGCGTACGATGCTCACAGTTAGCTTCATGTTCAATAATTTCTGAATGAAGGAAATATTCATGACATTCGATGAATTGACATTGTACACGACGATATAAACATTGTTGGGTTTCGTGGAGTTTAAGTCGTTCGATTGTGATTATTTGGTCACAGCCAAATGAAGTGTTAACACATTTTAGCTTGAGGTTGTCTAGAACGGAACGTAAGAATCTGTGGGATTTTTGGAGACTAAGTTGACATTTGTTAGGGCATAGGTTATTTTTGGATTTCCAAAGGTCGATACATTCTTTGCAAAAGTTTGTTTCACATGATTTACATTCTACGGGATCTTCGAGAACACATAAACATATACTGCAGACTAAATCTGGGCTGAATGAATCAACAAATCTGTCTTGCTCGTATCCCATATTTTTATTAGACTCTAAAAGTAAATAGTTTTTAGGACTTGGAAATTAAATCTTTGTGAGAATTTTAAAATATCAAAATTAGCATGAAAATTGTTAGTGTTAATTATCAAACCATCTACTACTACTATTATATTTTTTACTTATATCAACTAACTTTACTATATTATCCTTCTATCTTAAGAAAATTCTTGATTTATAAGCCTTTCAGTAAACTCATCTAACAGTGAATCATATTCATTAGCAACCTCAGCTATAACTTCATCCATTATATCATCTCCAATAACCGCATAAACATTCCATAGCTTTCCATCAGACCCCCCAGCAAATATTTTCTGAAATTCTTCGAAATTTTTCCTATATTTCCTAATATTAGCCAAAACCTGATCATCTAAGCTTATTTCCCATTCGCGTCTTTTATCTTCAATTACCATTAAATCATCATTTTCTTCATAGTCTATATCAAATTTTTTTATTACAGTTTTTGCTTGGTATTTCGACTGAACTTTTTGGGTTTCTTGATGGAAATTCTGAATAACTTCATTGAGGTTTTTTTCTGCTTCATTTTGAAAATCATCATGCAATTGTAAAGCTTTGAGAGTTTCTATACGTTGAAGGTCATGGACTATATCTTCAAGAAAATCATCAATGAACATATCTGAAAGTTCATTAGCATAATAAGCAATATATTTTGCTCCAACTCTGGATATAAGTCCAACACTAGGATGATTCGCATAATCATCAGCTGCTTTAAATCTAACCATTGCTGCAGTTAATGAATTTAAAATAGGATCATTTTGTGGTAGGTCGCTAACTTCGAAATTTCTCATGTTCATACTTCTAGGCATAAAACTTTTAGGAGAAGGTTCTCTTATTTCAAATTTATCATTTTCATGTTTAACTACCATAGTTTCTGCTTTTCTAGTATTATTTCTGGGAGATGTTTCACTTCTCCTCACTTGCCTAATTACTGCAACATCAGAAGTCTTTGTGTTGTTTTCACTAGTTTTTATAGGAGATTTCCTTAATGGCTCTTTCGCACTTAAAGCTTTTGGGATATTCAAAGGACGTTGAGCTTTTAAAACAGCAGGGGTGATATCATGAGTTGGTGGCTCATAAATATTCCCATATTTATTGTTATAAGCCAGATTCTCAGTAGACCCTGGTCTTTGGTTATCAGGATAGTAAATATCAGAAGTTGTTACTGGTCGTGGTCCTTTACTATCAATTCTAGGGTTTTTTATTACTTGGAGATTTACTTCAGCTCTTCCATCTAGAGTTTTAGCTGATTTAGGTTTGGTTTGCTTTTTAATCCCATAATTATTTGCTGGTATTTGAGGACTTTGCATATTTTTCATTCTCTTGTTTATTATTTCAATCTCTTTAAGCTTATTTTCAAACTGCTCATCAAGTCTTTTTCTTGCATTTTTTTCATCTTCAAGTTGTCTTTCAAGTTTTTTTACTATTTCTTCTTGATCTTGGATAAACTTTATTTCAAGGTTGTCTTGAAGGTTTCCAGTGCTTTCTGTTTTGCGGACGTTTTTCTTTTTGTTACCTATTTTTGTAGGCAGTAAATTGATATCATCAAAAGTTTCAGGTCTTTTGGGTTTCTTTTCGTTTTCTTTTTTGATAGCATGTTTTACTTCTATTGGAACTTTCTTGCTTATCCCTAAGTCAAAAAGACCTATTGTGCCAACTTTATCATTCCACTCAGGTTTTGGTTTAGGTTCATCTGCTGGCCTTACAGGTTTTTTCACAAATGTGGTTTTTGTTGCCTTAGGCCTAGTATTAGATTGAGATTTATTAACTTGAGTTTTTGCTGGGAGTCCTGCAAATTGAATTAATTTTTTCCCTCCTCCTCCGTTTGTAAACACTAAAGGAACCGGTTTTTCTGAAGGGATTTGTGGAAGGTCTGCAGCTTTAAAATCCAATTGTTGAGGCATTTCATAATACTGCGGCTCTTGATGTATAATAGGACTTGGTTTCCAAACAACAGGTTCAGGTTGCCATGTAAAATCCAATTGTGCTTCCATTTAAAATTATGAACTAATTTAAGGCTTTAAAACAATCTTTTCAATGCTTTGGTAAAAAAATTATGAGAGTAATAATGGAACTCTATCATATGTCATGTATTGTGTCGATATAACAAAATAAAGTAGTATTAGGATTCGCAGCTTTTAAAGTGGAAAAAGCTTATTATAATAAGGTTTAGTAAAAGATAAGAAATCGTTAGATATTTACTATATTTAAAAAAAGCTCACAAAAGTTTATACCTATAGCAAATATTATTAAAATCAGTTTAATAAATACCTAAAAAATCATCTTTAAACCAAAATCAAAACTCTTTCTTTACATGCCTAAAACCCACAAATAACCCAACAACAAAAAACAATAAAACTAATCTAATCCAAATCCTCTTAAAATTTACACACTTTCTTTCTTAAACTTAATCGTAACAAGTTCACTTCCACATCTTTTACAAACAAACACCCTCTCCAAAAACTTCAAACTGCTTTCTCCCAGTACTCCACAACACAATTTTTCCCATCTAAATATCCTTTACAAACTTTCTTGTCTATTCCTCACATAAACATTAACAAAATTATTCTTTCTACATTTATCACAATATATTCTCCCCGTAAATCCAATATTATTACTTTTCCTTCTACCAAAATAATAATTTTCCTTATCTTTATTCTTCTTATCAATATCTTCATATTTTTCATCTCTAAAAGGTGTTATACTACTATTAGTATATATAGTAGAAGTTCTTTGATTTAAAGGTGAAGCAAATGAAGTATTTATAGCTTGATTATTTATACAAGTAATAAGTGAATGTTTATTACTATGAATTGATGGATATGCTATAGAATGTTTAGGTTCATCTTCAAATGATATATTAGAATCAAGATCATTTGAAGCTTCTTCTGTTGGATTATCTTCTTCTGGGTAGTTGAAATCTTCAAATGATACTAATTCTGTGGCTGAAACAAATTTGAAAACTCCTGGTGATGTGAAATTACGTGAATGATTTGTTGAGATAAATGAGTTGGTTTCTTGATTTGAGAAACTGCATGTGTGGTTGTGAGGATTTGATGGCTTGAGGCTTAGCTCAGTACCTTTTTTTATAACGGAAAATCTTCCTGATGGTTTGTTTTGATGAAGGGTGCAGGAACATGAGTATGGATTTGTGGTATTTGATGGGGTCTTTAGCTCGCATATTTGGGTTAGATTTTTAGGTTCGGTTAAATAATGCATTTATAAAGAGATGAAGGGCAGAGATAATATTTTTGAGATATTTTAGTTGAGGTGAGATAATGGATTTAGGTCGGGGGGTTGGAAGGGTTTGGAGATGAGGTGGGTTAATAATTATGCGTTAAGTTGGAAAGTTGAGGGATTTTTTATGGGGAGTTTTTTTGTTGAAAATACATGATGATGGATGCGATTAGAGTTGAGTTTTTGGATGTGGTTGTATTCGTGGTGGGGAGGATTTTGTAATGAAAGTTGTTAGTTAGGGTGAAGATGGAGTGAAAAAGTTGCTTGTTTTTTGGTGTGGCTTGTGGAGTATTTATTAGCGGTGTGGGTAATGTTTATTCAATAAAAAATCACATCTCTCATTAACAAAAATCCTAACCCATCTTACATCATCCCAATCTTACCATGTCATTAGAAATTGTAAAATCCAATACAAGACTTTTCCATTTGTCCACACAAAAAAGCATATATCATTCACTAATCTTAATCTCATTATNAATCTTACATCATCCCAATCTTACCATGTCATTAGAAATTGTAAAATCCAACACAAGACTTTTCCATTTGTCCACACAAAAAAGCATATATCATTCACTAATCTTAATCTCATTATCATCATCTTATCATAAAAAACAATAAAATCCTCCACATCTTTCTTTAATCCATAAACCCTATCAAAATATCAAAAAAACTCTTTATCCCTTCCTAACTCTTAATATCTTATTAATACTCTAATAAAACTAAATTGTTTGACAGTCATACACAAATTACACCTAGTAATCTCTTCAAATATTTTCATCCTCACCAGGTTAATCAGCTAAGAATTTCAACAGTTTTCAGATAAGCACTAAAACTAGTTATGGTCAAAAAATGGCTAATAATGTATCAGTGCTACTACTCAGAATGTGGAAAAGACTATAGAACAAGGTTTAATCTTCGTCGCCATATCAATTCCTCTCATTTAAAAATCAAAAGCTTCATCTGTCAAGAATGCAAAAAAAACTTTGTATCAAAGCAAAACCTTAAAGAACACCATTATATACACACAGGAGAAAAACCTTTTCCTTGTGATGAGCCAGGTTGTGGTAAAAGATTTAGACAACTTTCTCAGCTTTCAATACATAAACGTATTCATTATCGGCAAAAAATTGGCTCTAAAATCTATCAGGAAATTCCGCATCTGTCCTTTTGTGATATTTTATCAAGTCTAGATATGAAAGAAAACCTAGATTGTGAATTGAGGGATAAGGTTTGCTTACCTGAGTTAATTAATGGGTTTAAAGGAAATAAAATCAAACTGCCGGTTTTGCCATGCTTGCTGAGTATGAAAAAGTGAAATTTTTGTTAAAAGTAATTAAAATATTTTATAAGAGTTTTTATGGTAGAAGGGGAGATTAGGAAGGATTAATCTAATGATAAATTGAATGATGAGGTTAAAGAAAAGAATATCTGATCGAAGAACAGTATTTAAATGTAGACCAAAAAAGATTAAGAAAAAAAATAGTTTCTTAGTTTTATAAGTTTATAAAATATGAGTTTACTCTACTTTTTAATTGTAATGCTCAAGATACTATAAGAATTTTTTTATTTTGTCTTATGCAAATCTGAAGACTATATGGTTAAATCCGTGCTTAAATCGGGAAAAAATCTAATTTTTCTAATATATCTAAAGTTCTTGTAGGGCTGAAAACCAATATATATATTTATAACTCTATAGTTTTTATTTTAGATCTTCTATAAGAAGACATCTTTACAGAGTTAAGCTTAAAGATTTCAGTAAATCTCAGTGTCGCATATTAATGGAAAAATTCTTTAAGTTTTCAGAAAAAGGTCAAAGACTCAAACTACAGAAAGTGAGAAACCCTCTAGTGTTGTTGTGAATTTTCATCAAAGACAGATATTGGAAGATAATAAATAATTTTTGAAGACTGAAATAGAACAGTAAGTTTTAGACTAGTTTATTATTTCTCTTTTTTTTTTATTTTGAGTAGGTATTGTGGTTTTAGATTTGGGGTATAATGAGAATATAATTTTTATTTAAGTTGTGGAATGTGGTGTTGTTGGAATATGGATATTAAAGATAAAATATAATATTATGATGTTTGATTATATGGTGTTGTTGGAATATGGATATTAAAGATAAAATATAATATTATGATGTTTGATTATATGCTAGAATTAGTTATAAGAAGGGATGATAGAATTTTTCGATTTTTTTTATAGGAAATTAAGAGTATTTGAGGTTGATGAAGTCAGGGTGTTAGAGATTTTTTAGTTGTTAGAAATTATAGGATTTTTAATGAAGGTTATGTGGGTTTTAGAGTAATCTTTATAAAATTTGAGTTGATAAGGTGAGGTTTGATTGAAAATTTTTGCTGTAAAAGCGGGAAATTAGATAAAATAGTGTTTCTAGAATATAAATGGCAGGAGTCGGGTCTGTTTGGAATGCTAATAATTGGCACTGGGAAGAAAAGAACTATAAGCAATGGGGTAATAATAGGTTGACTGAGCTTATGCTAGAGATCAGGCTCCAAGAAATCGGTTATTCCATAACATTCCCCGAAGTTACTAAACTCACAGGCGAAGCCTCAGTCAA
Source organism: Stentor coeruleus (assembly GCA_001970955.1). Taxonomy (NCBI): domain Eukaryota; phylum Ciliophora; class Heterotrichea; order Heterotrichida; family Stentoridae; genus Stentor; species Stentor coeruleus. Next base: position 35,854 of record MPUH01000657.1, read on the forward strand.
CATCCGTAAAGGTAAAACAATCCTATTATTCGAATACGAAATCGAAGGTACATGGAAAGCTATTAAAGAAGAGAATACCCTTGATGGGAAGTTTAAAATTATCGAGTTCAATCAAGAAGAAATAGATGATTTCCAATTAGAAGCAACAGCAACACAAGATACTGAAGATTCTAATAAAATAAGATACTTCCTTCAATCTCGAGCTAAAAAAGAGCTCACAAAGTTATTCCAACAGTTTTACCGTGAGTTTAAAGAATTAGAATCAAACCAAGTAAAATTAGAAAATGATAAGAAAAGAAGACTAGAAGAAGATGAAAAAAGAAAACTCGCATTAGCTGAAAAAGCTGAGGAACAAGCTAAAATATTAAAAGATGCCCAAGAACGTGAAGCTCAATTGCGTGAAGAAGCAAAAAAACAAAGAAGTGATGAAGAACTTAAAGGTGAAGGATCAGTTTGGAATACAGGGTCTTATTTCTGGGAAGAAAAATCTGTTAGTTGGGCTTGTGATAGAATAAAATCCCTTATAACAGATAAAATTGTTAAGATTGATAATGGGGAAATAAAACTTACAGTTAATGAAGTGCTTGGAGATTCAGGGGTTAGTATTAGAAAAGGGAAAAAAATTGTCACATATTGTCATGAATTGAAAATCAAATGGGAAGGTAAAGTTGGAGATGTAACAGCTAATGGAGAAATTCATTTACCAGATATAAGTGAGGATTCATCTTTTGATATGCATATAACTTTTACAACAAACAACCCAGGACAAGATGTTTTTAGAGGCTTTTTAGAAAAAAATGTTAAGGATGAAATCAAAGCCAGCATAGAAATTTTTGCTAATCAGCTTAGGGAAGTTTAATAAAATCATAGGATGTTTTGGGAGTTTGCTTTTATGAATCATGTGTTTTTATATTGTTAAAATGATTCACCCTATTCAAAATAATTTTCATTTTGTTCTTAGTTTGATTTTTTTCTTACACAATTTCGAGTTTTTTGTTTATACAAGTCTTGATGGGCAAAAAGCAGTGAAGCACTAAAACTATTTGATTTACTGCAGAATTTCATGAGAGTTCATATCTATATTTAGTAAAATTTAGTAACTATAAATTTTATAAACCCCTAAAGAATCTATTTAATATCCACAATTAAACCCATAAACTTTATAATTTTCTAATATGAAAATGAACTCCTTATAAAAAAATCCTATACAATCTCATTAATAAACATTATCTCTTTATATAATAACTAATTATAAACCCTCACATCAAACCAAGTTTCATACAAATTTTCAATCAATTAAACCTAACAAATATTTTTCCCAAATCCTTATATTAAAAAATCTTAACTTATAATATAAATGTGGTTAGAGCCTGTAAGAAGAAGAATCCAAGCTAAGCAGTTAGACTCACTTGCTGACCGTCTAGATGCAGCAGGTCTTNTAAATGTGGTTAGAGCCTGTAAGAAGAAGAATCCAAGCTAAGCAGTTAGACTCACTTGCTGACCGTCTAGATGCAGCAGGTCTTATGAAAGATTTCTATATAATCTTACGTAAATCCAAACCTATAGTCACATCAATCTACCAAAATCCACATCATAAAATAAAAATCCTATAATTTCATATAACCCTACCAAAATGAATTCTTATCCATAATCCGCATCCTAACTGAAGAAACCTGGAAAGAATCCAAACTCAACATTTCTCATCAACTTGAAGAACAACCCAAACCCCAAAACCTTTCTCTTGATAAAACTTCAGAAAAATCCTCCCAACCAGCATCCAAACATAAAAAACAGTTATCAATGCCATTATTAGACCTTCCATCCCCATCATCAACAAAAAAATATATTTTCACAACAACTCCTCTAAGCCATTCAAGAACCCAATCATATTATTCTACACCTAAATACAAAAACCCAGTCTCCCAAGAAATCGCATATATGGTAAAAAACATATAGTCTAATTTTTCATTCCCTAAAGGCTGTGGAACATTTACAAAAACAAAAAGAAAAACAACAAACTCAATCCCAGACCTCCCTGGACCAGGAAGTTATTTTTGTGACCCAAAGTCTTCACAATCATCCAACATTTCATTAAGAACTTCAATCTTATCATCAAAGTCATCAAAGCAGTTATCTTTTTCTTTTCTAAAAGTATAGATAATCTTTATATTAAAATACATTAAAAAATCCTAATAATATGAGTATACAAGACTTACATGGAGCTTGTAAATTAGGGGATATCAATGGAATTAAACTAGCTTTTGATTCAAACCCAGAGAAAATTAATGAAAAAGATACACAGGTAAAGAATATACAGCTTGGCTGGTCACCTTTATATCGTACTGTTATATCTGGGCATATTAACGCAGCAAAGTTTCTATTAGAACAAGGTGCAGATCCTAACATATCCAACAATCTTGGAGAAACTCCACTTCATCAAGCAGCTGATAATGGTAATAGTACTATGGCTAAATTACTTATAAGTTTTGGAGCTCAGACTAATCATCAACAAAATGAAGGAGATACTCCATTACATCATTCAGCTTTTAGAGGAGACCCTGAAATGGTAGAATTATTATTAGAAGCTAGAGCTAGTCCTAATATAAGAAATAAAGTTGTAAGGTTTATATAGGCAGGAAGAACACCTTTACATTATGCTGTTGATTGTGGGTTTTTAGATTGTGTTGAAATTATGATTAGGTTTAAAGCTGATCCGTTTATTCAGGATAATATGGCTAAGACTGCTTTTGATTTGACTAATGATGATAATATTATTTGTGCTTTAAGTAAAAGAAATAGTGATTTTATCGGGAAAGAAAACCCTGATAAAAATGAGGATTTTAAATTTTTGAAGAATTTTGTTGGTCAGGGAAGTGAGGATTATGATAAGTGTGAAGGGGTTTTTGGAAGTGAAGATTTTTATTGTGAAAGGGTTTCTGGGGATGAATGCGAGTTTAGTATGGTGATTAATAGAGGGTCGTTTTCTATTGATAAGATTTCGGAGTTTATGAAAGGTGGGAAGGTAGATACTACAGCAGTTAGTAGTCATAGGGGTACAAGTCAAAAAATGGTAGAAACGTATGCGATATATGATTGGCTTGAAAAAATACAACTGGCACAATATTATGATGTTATTGTTTCTGCTGGCTATACATCTTTAGACCAAATGATTAAAGATATTGCTATAGCTAGCAAAATGATTATCACATATATCCCTATATCAGGACATAGAAGAAGGTTACTATTTCATTTATGTGATGAAGAAGAAAATAAAAATAAAAAAATCTTCATATATAAAAAACCAAGTCAAGAAATCTTTAAATGTTGTGGAATATCAGGGGGAAACACACAAGGCTTTTATTCAATCCCATCATTATTAGACTGGCTTAAAGATCTTCATATGGAAAACTATTTGACAAATTTTGTTGAATCTGGATATGATAGTTATGAATCTTTAATCATGATGAGCAATTCTGAGTTTGCTTTAAATGAAGAAACTATTATTGAAGAACTCAATATAACAAATAGAAAACATATACAAAAAATACTTAAAAGGATTGAAATAGATCATTTGAATTTTTGTAGCAGGTTATCTATTGGTAGAATATCTTTTGATGAACCAAAAAGTATAGCTTGTGAATCATGTGTTGTTTTCTAAGCTTTAAACTCAAGTGAATGTTAAATAAATTTAATCATGTTTGATTTATAAATCTATAATAAATATAATAATCAAAATGATTATCAGAATATAATTCATTTATCCTATAGCATATATTTTAAAATTTATATCATCAAATATTAAGCTATTCTTTCAAAGTCCTCTTCATGAATATCTGGGTCATCAAAATGATCAGAAATTCTTGGATTCAACCCTCCACCAATATTCAAATCCACAACCTCTTCTTTCAAAATAATACAATCCAATTTGGTATTACTAAGTTTCTTTAATTCCAATGTAAGTTTGATTTCTTCATCATTATAACTCATCAAAAGCTTATTTTTCTTCCCTCCTCTTGAAGTTAAAGCAGCATTAAAAACATTAACATATCTATTAAGTGCCTCAAGTATTTTCAAAAACTCAGCATGAGTATCTTTATTCCACTTATAATCCGAATTAGCCAATTTCCTTTTAAATTGTCTCAACAGTTTATTATAATTACTTTGCGCATGATGTTTATTAATTTTTTTCCTTATCTTTTCAAACTGTGACTTAACATTTTCTACCGGCTGCCCACTACATAAAGATATATTATTGAACAAGCTTTCAAAATCAGCTGAACTATTATCTGTCATCACAACAATTTTTTCTAATATCGGTGCTGATCCTTTAGGAAAAGGTGCTGTATTACCTTCTTTTCTTTTATTTTCATAAAGTTTTTTAAGTTCTTCAAATTTCTCTTTGATTTCACTAGACAAATGGCTTATATCTGTGTCAAGTTTCCTTTGAAACTCCACTTTCGGTGTCTCTTTTTTTTCTTTAGGCTTTTTCTGTTTTTTTGGAGTTTTTGGTATTGATTTATTATACTCTTCATTACTCATTGTATAAAATCCTTCGTTTAGAGCTTTTTGGAAATCACTTTCTTCGTTAGTCCCATTTTGTTGTAAGTCTGAATCGTCAATAAATTTGTCATTGAGGTCGTAGTATAATTCACAACTATTTTCACTATCAGAAACTGATTCTTCAGGGCCATTATACAATTTTTCTTCAGTGTTTTCATTGATTCCTTCAACTTCTTCAGATGTTTTACGTTTTTTTTTCGGGTCGCTTTTATGAATCCCGATCTGTTCTCTTAAAGCAAGTTGCCCGTATTTATCAAGACGTTCTATAATCCTTTGCATAAATGCTGGGTATGAATATTGTTCGCTTTCAGATTCATCTGAGGAACCTGAGGATTCTTGTATGCCATGCTCTTTGAGAAATGTTTCGTAAAGGTCTTTGTAAGAAACTTCTCGTTTTTCGGTAAAATTTAGAAATATACGTGCTCGAGGCAGGACTATTGGTTTTGGCTTTTTTGAAGCTTCACCTTCTGAACTCATGATTTTTATTTATATTTTAGGAATTATTGTATGTTAGAAGTATTGGGGATTATTAATGGCTAGGGTGTGAGTATNATTGGTTTTGGCTTTTTTGAAGCTTCACCTTCTGAACTCATGATTTTTATTTATATTTTAGGAAATATTGTATGTTAGAAGTATTGGGGATTATTAATGGCTAGGGTGTGAGTATTTTTTATATATGATAATGAATATGTGGAAGTGATTTTGAAGGAAGAGGGAATTTAGTTAAGATGGAGAATTAGAGGATTTTAAGAGAAAATTAGCTGATGGGAAAATTTGCAGATTTGTTTTAGGATTTTGTAGCAGGTTGAGATGTGGCTTAGATGGGCTTGTTGAGGTTTAAAAAGTTGATGGGACAAGAATTGGTATAAGAAATATGCTAGGGTGTT
>MPUH01000658.1:0-41284 GCA_001970955.1 Stentor coeruleus
GCTTCAAAGTAGACTATGCTTAAAGTAGTTGATTAAGTAAAATGGGCAAGGTTTTAGTTTAAATTTCCTATTTAAGGCATATTCTTAGTTTTAGGCATTCTACTGTATTTAAAATTTGACAAATTGGATTAAAAGCCACAGTTCCACTATACCAATTTTATTAAATGTTTACTTAAATAATTTTATAAATTGTTATTATAGCTTTCAAATATATTTTCAAGATTTTATAATTTAGAATTAAAAATAGATAATTATTATGATCATCATGGTTAATTAGCCAAATAGTTGTTCGCAGCAATAAAGCTTCCTTCATCGATAGCAATAACAATGTATTTTCATTATGTTTGGAAACGTTTAAAATGGTGAAATTACTTAAAATAGCTTAGATTATCATAAATAAATCATATTATATTTAATAATTTGAATAAAGGTTATACACTGTAATCTCTCCACTCTGAGATGCTATATTATATCAGATAATTAGCATAATCTTATTACTCAAAATTACGGAATTTTGATATAAACTCCTGAAATTACTGAATATCTGGCTGCAAAGGTTGTGAAGTTGGGAATCTACTGCACCCAAAACTAATAAAATCATATTATCAAATAAATTAATTACAAATAGCGTAAAATTTTTAAAATCTATTCTATCTTAGTTACTACATTTAATTCTAAAGACTCTAAATCAAACTGACAAATTTTTCCATTCCAAAATATAAAATAAGCTTTTTTCCCTCTAATAACAGGCCGACTTGAAGATGCATCAAAGTCAACCGATCCCCTTAAAATCTGCCACGAATTAATATCAGACACCTGAGATTTCAATATGCTTTCACCCATAATCAAATACAAACTATCCCCATATTTGACAATTAAATTCCTCCAATAGCTCATAGTAAAATCATTATTAATATTCATAAACAAATTGTTTTCTATATTATAACATAAAAAATGTCTTTTTTTATTGTTTTCAGACCCTACAATAAAAATTTCTTTGTCTTTCAACACCACACATGTCGTTGAACTTAAAGCAACAGGAAGTCTCAAAAGATTTTTCCAAGTTTTACTTCTAAGATCAAACAAATCACTTGAATTTAAAAAACTCCCATCATATCCTCCAAAAATATAAACTCCTTGTTTATAAAACAAAGCTTGTGCTGCATATCTTTTTCTAGCTTTAGGAAGAACTTTAACTGCTCCTGTATTTTTATTGATAATATAACAGCTATTATTATAACTATTTGTAATTTCAACATAACCTCCTGTAAAAAATATTTCAGTCAAAGATATAGAGCATATTGATTGAAGTGACCCTTGGTTTTCATTAACAGAGACTAATTTTTTACTGTAAGTAAGAGTTTGAGTATCAAATTGAACTAAAAATTTTGATTCGTTTATAAAGGAATATAGACTGTTATCTATATTTAGATTTGCTTTTGGTGTTGAGATACATTTAAGTGCTTCATCTTGAATTTTCATAGTAAGTTCGTGGAGGTTTATAACATAGCTAAGGCTTTCTACAAATGTTTTTAGACAAAAAGCTTTTATTTCTGCTTTGATATCATCTGTGTCTACTTTTGGTTTGTCTATTGTTTCAGCTGTGTATATTATGGGGATTTGGCTTTTTGAAAGAAGTTCTTTTAGTAAAAATCTGCAGTAATTTTTTATGTTTTGGATTTCTGAGGTTTTTTGATAGAAAACTTTTGTGAGTTGGTTGATTATTTGGTTTAAGTCAAAGATACATCTTTGGTAGGTATTTTCAAAGGATTTTATTATTTCTTTTAGTGAGTTTATTGCTGATTGCTGATTTGAAATATTTTTTAGGTAAGTAAAGCTTTGATGCTCGCGGCTGCAAAGGTTTGTATGGATATCTTGATGAATATTGCAAAAATAAAGGAGTTTGTTTCCGCATGAAATACGTGTTATAGGGTTTAAAGAGCATTTTGGTTCTGAGCAATTTATTGACATGGTATATCTTTCAAAATTATTAAAGTAATTGAAAGGTTTTGCATAAATTTGCTATTTTATTGAATACTTGCTATTATAATTTTGATACTATCAAAGATAATAAATTTTCATAATACGATCCTAGAAAAGCGTCCGAGTTGACAAGGTTTTATAGCTATTGTGCAGATCTTAGAGACTCATAAATTTCTGACTGATGGCATGCAACAGTCTTTTTTCCCTATGGCAGCATATCATCTCGTGATTAGCATATCAGAATGAACCGAATGTAGCACTATCATCTACGCAAAATATGATAGAACCGATTCTAGACAGACATAAAAAGCTTAACTCTTTTGACCTAGAAGCGTAGTTCTCCCTCTTTTTTATTTCAATTAAAATGGAAGGGCCTGTAGTGTGTCTAGATTAAAATTAAAATATTGCAATACTGACTCTTATGATATCAAAAGATAATTCAAACTTTAATAATATACTATTACTAATTCAATCACTCATACTTTAAGACAAATTTGTCCCTAATTACTTAATTTATGCCAACTTTCAATGATTATTTAGTTTTCCTTCTATCACTTTCAAACTAGCTCTCATATGAAAAGCCATTTCCTCCAAGTTCCTAACTTTTTCTCTAGTCTCGTAATTGGACTCCTTAATATCCTTCGCGCATCTCACAACCTCACTTACCCCTTGGCATATTTCTAATAGCTTTTCCTCAACAGGGTCAGCTTCTTCTTCAAGGATATTAGCAACAGCAGCATGCAAATACCTTTTTTCCTTTTGATTCCTAAACCTAATCATATTAATTTCACCTTCTAATATCAACTGTGCAAGCTCCTTCCTATCATTAATGCTCAGATTTTCTTTAACCCTATCATAAGTTTCAAAAAGTATACAAATAAGCAAATTCAACATAATAATTGTATTAATCATTGTAGCAAACAAAAAGACAATATAGTCTAACAAGGTATAATCAGTAGTATCATAATCAGATAGGTTAAGTTTATAAGAGTCTATAATAAACATAGGCAAATCTTCAGAGTCTGCTTCTTCTAAAGCGAAATAAATAAACGCAAAAGCTAAAGTTGAGTAGAAAAATATTATAAGGAAGCTCAGCATATCTTTGACTACTTCTTTTATAAGATTAACCATGACTCTAGTTCTTGTGAATAGCCTAAAATAATTTATTCCTCTCATCCAGCTTATCATGTTAATAATTACTAAAAGTTCTCTATAATTTTCTTCAGTACCTTCAGATGAAAATATCATAAGACAAAAAGTGATAACAAGAAAACTACGAATAAGATCAAGATAATTCCAGTAGTCCTGCCAAAAAAGAACCCCTCCTGCAATCATTTGCACTATTGTGTATATAAGAAATGCCATATTGACTACAAAAATTGGAGCAAGAGTTGATTTACTATCAATATAAAGCACAGTATAAGATATAAGCAGGGCCATATAAATAAGATAAAGTATAGCTTGGATATATAGATAAGGGAAGGCATCCTCCCATTTTTTTTGAAGAAGGATATCGACAAAATTCGATTTAAAAACTTGGTCATTAGGGCAGATTGTCAAGCTCTTGAGGAATTCTAAACTTTTTGATGACCCTGTTGTTGAGATTTTGGCTCGGGAGTGGTAGTAAAAAACAGGTTGACGATCAACATTTTCACAGTTAAGAGCCTTGCTTTCGAATCTTTTACTGAATTTTAGATCAGGCAATTTGCAGTTTTTTGAACAGAAATTCGGTAAGTAAGACGACTTGTCTTGATATAATAAAGCTTCGTAAAAATTCTCTAAACCTTTATCGCCTCGAATGTTAAGCTCAATAAGGTTCTTTTGTATTCTGGCAAGGCAATAAGGATTATGAGGAATTCTTTTAGCTAGATTTGTAAGTATAACAGTTATACAAGATTGGTAGTCTTTAGCAATACTTAATGATAGTGGGGTTTCACGGCGACTAGTCATAGCGAATGGAGCATTGTTCTGCAAAGATAGTTCTAAAAGTTCACTGAGATTGAAAAAAGTGTAAATATGCGCTATATTAATCTTGTAATATGAAAAAAAATACTGGTCCATGTTTTTATCATACTCAATTTTGCCCCCTTTTATAAGATTACTCAAATAGAACAAAAAATCATAATGGCGTTTGTTTGGCCCATATACCTCCAAGTTATCAGTGGTAATCGGGTTATCAGAAATCTCAACTTGATTGCAAAAAACCTTATAAACCTTTTCTTCATCAACTACAAGCGAATGAGCTTTTGTAGCAAACAAACTAACTTCGCTCCAAGTCTTTTGATCAACAACAGTTACTTGCTTTGCACTTCCAATATACAACAAATTATCACAATGACTTAAACTATGTATAGTATTTGAAACATAAATGTTTTGAACACAACTAAGATTTTTCACTGACCATACTCGTACTGAAGTACTGCTTGCTGATATAAGATAAGACTCTGTAATGGTTTTGCTAAAGGCTACCACTGCTGATTCATGTCCTTGGAGCTCTGTATACGATTCACTTGTATAGTCATAAGCTATAATCCCACTGGTTTTACTTGAAGAAAAAAGTATGCTTTTGCATTTACATAGACAACCTATTGCACTTGAATGGCTACTTAAGCTTTCAATTTTGAACTCAGGATTAATTGCATCATATGATTGAATACTCCCATCGTAATTCCCAATCAAAATCTCTTCGTCTGTACACAACAAAGCTGTAGCTTCAATTTCCAACTCATAGTATTTCTCAGTAAAATCATCAATTTTCCATCTTGTAAGCATTTTTCCACTAAGTCCAAATAGATATTCCCCATTTGTTGAAACCTCAATTTTTTTTATCCCTTTTTGTTCAAGCTCAACAATATTATTCAAATCTTTTCTATCCCAAATACTCACGCTCTTATTTTCTATAACAAGTGCTATGTATTTTCCGAATATTTTAATTTCTTTAATAGGGTCTAGGTTTTCTATTATATCAATATCTTCGAAATCTGGAATAGCCCATGATATGATTTTGCTATTGCCTCCTGCTATGAAAATACGATCTGCTTCTAGTATTAAGTTGCAAATATCAGAATTATGCCCTGTAAGTTTTTTTTGTTGACCTTTAGGGTTCCATATACGTATAGTTTTATCAACCCCAGCAGTGATATAGTTGATTTTATATGTTAAGACCTGGGTAACTCTACCTTTATGGCCTTTGAATCTGAAAATCACTTGTCTGTCTTGCAGTGAATATACTTCAACCAAGCCGATTTCCATGCCAGCTACAACTGAGTTTTCAGTACAATGCACAGCTGTGACTGGGCTTTTTGTATTTATATGATAAGTTGACCCACTAAGGATTGTAAGAGAATCATGACCAATAGCAACATTATCATTTAAAGCGCTTATACAGCGAACTGAGTCTTCAAATGATATAATGGTCTGATGATTTTCCCCTTTTGTATCACAGACTATAACTTTTCCTTTACTTGCTGAGTATAACTTGTCGTCATAAATTTCTAATATTGACACTGGGCCTTCATGGATTTTTATAGAAAAGCACACATTGCCATCAGGGATGTTTAAGCTTATGATAGTCCCATCTAATTTTCCATAGTAAAGTTCTCTATATACGGCTAAAGAACAGTATTCAGATTCAGGGATTTTTAAGTCTTGATATAGTTTGTGAGAAGATTTTAGTAAGATGCAGGCCCTGTCTTTGTTGGCGACTAGAAAATTTTGCTCTTGGGTTCTTTGGATTATGGAAGCTGGGAATGGAAGCTGGATTGATTCGGGGATTTTCTCGAATATGTATTTCATAATTTCTTTCAGATCTCCTTCAGTGCTGTCTTCGCTTTTTATTTCTTTAAAGAGGAGATCTGATAGGAATAGAGACTTAAAGCTATTCAACTTCGACATTATCCGTTTATTTAACTGATATTAAATTTCAGAGTATGATGCAGAATTATGCTTAAAATTTTTAGCAAGGAAGGAATTAAATTTATAATAATTTAGTAGATATAGATGTGCTTTTAATGATTATATATTTAGGCATTAAAAACTTATTAAAATCTCCATAAAAAAATATATATAATACCCATTTTATCATTGAGGAACCATATAAAAAATGTTATAAATATGATGATAATGCAGCTCATATTTATAATTCCTAGAGCACTTATCAATGGTATTAAAAATTGAGGCATGAAGATATATATAAAATATCTTCAAAAGCTATAAGCCCGATATCAAATATTATAAACTACTCCAAACTATCGAAAATTTCTCAAATAAATCACATTCTATTCTACAAAACTATCAAAAATAACTTATCAGTACATATACACCATACAGAAATTAAAAAATAGCATAATCCACTCAAATAAATTATTTCTCATACCGTGAATTTTGCTGCTTTTTCTTTACCATATCTAAAATTCCATAAGCCAAATCCAATAGCAGCCAATCCAGGTATGATAAAGAAAATATAAAAATATCCTTGCTGGCTTTCAGCACAAATAGTCTGTGTCTCAAGCATTCCTTCTCTTCTTTCAAGGACAACTTTTTCACCAGTTTCATCTCTAATCCATGAGTTTAACTTGCCAGTATTGAAATTGTATTCAAATACCCTAGCACCTTTATTAAAATAAGGTTCAGGCCCATTTCCTGCATATCCAGTTTTCCTTCCATAATACAAAGAATAATTCCCTATTATCCCTTCAAAATCATTATAATGATCATGTCCTGCTGCTATAGCAATAATATCCTCTAAAGCTCCAAGAACATATCTTGTATGGTTTCCAGGACAGGCAACATCTTCATAACGATGACCAAGTGCTGAATCCCATAAGTCCATAAATTCAGGAGGGGGAATATGAACAAATATCATTCCAGGAATAATTTTGTTACTGGCTATAGTCATAGCTTGCTGAGTTGATCTGATCCATTCGATTTGATCTTCATGGATTCTATCCCAACCGAATTCTAAATGATTACGATTGCCTGTGTTTATAGCCCAGAGCATTAGAGAGAGTTCTCCTTTGTGATGAATTGGCACGTAGTAGTTTGCTGAATGGCTTAAAGATGATAATGACTTTGATGCTAAACTTAGACGGTGTTTACGATCGTGGGCCATAATCTCCTCGCCTGTTAGGTCTGCTTCGATGTCGTGATTACCAAGGACTAGAGCCCAAGGGATGTTATATTTTTCCATTGGTGCTATGTATCGATTGTAGTAAGATAAATACCACCCTGTTGTTCCTGGCCATGCGTATCCACTTACCATATCACCTGTGATAATAACTAAATCCGGATCTTCCCATTTAAGTAAATTTTCTTGAATTTCTGTATTAAACCTGTCTTGTACCTCTCCTTCCCCATAATGCAAATCAGTCATTTGAAGGATCTTCACTGTTTCCTTATCAATATTCAAGGCAATAACAACAGGTAGCAAAAATATCATAATAAAAATGTATTCTACCAGCCAAAGACGCTTTAAAAAGAAAATCCTCAAAGTACCATACAAGCTCCCTATGGTAAAAGGTTATTCAGTCTGCGCTATACGTCGGGAACACAAAAAAGCCTATAATATTACAGACCTTAACAACGATATACAAGATCCTAGACCAAAAATCCTATCAGAAAATAAGCAAGTTAAGCATATGATGGTTAGTGTAACTCCAGATGAATTCCAAATTCCAGAAATTATATTCGGTAAAAATTCACTTTTGAGAAAATATAGTGAAAGTCCTTTAAGGGTAAATAACTCTTTAAGAATTTTAACCACTGTAGATAGTCCTGTTGCTTGGGCACGGAACTTTGATGTAAATAAACTAACCAAAGATCTGAACAAACTAACAAAAATCCAAGAGAGTAATAATTTCCTTAAGGAGCACTTTAAAGACACTAATCTTAATGCTTATAAAGCTCATTCAACTTTAAAGCTATTAAAAAAAATCCCAAAAGCTTCTGAAGAAGATAAAAAAAAATCTAAAAGAGTGACTAGTAGTTTGAAACTCTGTCTTTTTAAAGTTAAAGGCTCTCTTATAAGTTTGAAGCCATCTCCATATAAATAATGCAATCGCATTAGCCTTAAGGTTCTATATCATATTCTCAATCATTAATATACTGATTAGTAGTAAAAGTATAACATCATCATAATGCATTTAGCCTTATATCCGTTTATATAATAATGCGAGCTATAAAGTTTCTCTTGCTATTATCATTATCTGTAACTCCATGTAATTCTGAAGGTTTAGACACTGCAGATGATATTACAGAAGACCTTATTATAGAAACTGAAGATAATGATTCTGCTGAAGATGAAGATCTTATGATTACTGACCTTGAAGGGAATAGCCCTATAGACTTTGAAATCATAGAAGAAGGTGACGATGATACTATGGACGACCTGGATGATTGAATAGATGAGGCAGAAGAGAGCATGGAAGCTGTAAACATACAGGAACTTGCTGATTTAGAAGAATTAGAAGAGACTATTGAGTACTATGAACTCCAGTTGCAGTATTTGGAAAATTTTGAGACTGTTGAAATTAATTCTATATTTTATGACGTTGCAAGTTTACAAATTTATATTGAAGAGATGAAAGAATATTATGAACTTAGGAAGACTGATGAAGAACTAGAAGAACTTAATAAGGTACTTGATGATATGGAAAATTCTAATGACCTTTTGCAGTTTGGAGAAGGGATGGTAGAAGCTGAAGATTTAGCTGATGAAATGGAGCCTACTCATTCAGTGACAATTGAAGGGAAAATATACACAAAGGACAGATTATATGAAGAACTTGAAATTGCTAAAGTTTCACAGGATCAATCACTAGAAGATATGCTAACTGATTTGGTTAGTAAAGTGCAAGGGAATAATGAGGAAGATACATTAGAAGAGCAGGCTGATGTAATATTGGAGCTCACACATCAATTGGAATTAGAAAATGTAGTAATTATTGATGGAAAGGAGTATAATATTAATGAACTCGAGGCTTGGATGATCGAGAATTTAGCTAAAGTTAACGATATGGACAGTGTAAAAGATTTGGAAGCCGACAAAGAAGATGCAGAATTTCAATTAGNATATGGACAGTGTAAAAGATTTGGAAGCCGACAAAGAAGATGCAGAATTTCAATTAGAGCAATTAAATGAAGTTTCTGATGATTATATTGATGAAATCGAAGAGCTTCAAGAACTTTTAGATGCTGATCCAAGTGAGATTTTTATTCTTAATGGTGTTGAATACACTCGTGCTGAGATTGAAGCTATTATAGAAGAAGATGAAGAAACTCTTGAACAGTTTGTTATTCAAATTGCCATTGCTGACCTTGATGACTTGTTTATGGATGACTTCACTGACCCAGAACTAGATGCTGATGATCAGATTGAAGGCCTTGAAGCAATAGAAGATCTTATTAGCCAAATGGACGATGATGATATCGTAGTCTTAGATGGTATATCTTTTGATAAGCAAGAGCTTATTGATCAACTAGACGAAGCTAATGAAAACACAGAAAATCAACTCATGCAGAAACTTGAGCAACTCATAAATGCATCTGACCTTGATACTTTAAATTCTTTTGACTTGCAAAACCTTGTCGAAGACATGCAGCTACTTCCTGAAGTTATGGATGAAGGAGAGACTGTTGAACTGTGGGGAGAGATTTTAAATAAAGATGGGGTTTTAACTTTGATAGATGAACTTATTGCCTTATACAACAGTATTAAAGAACAAGATATGGAAACTAATGAAATCAAGGATATTCATAATATTTTTGTGTCGTATAATGGAACAATGACAATATCAGACTTTTATGATTTGGAAATGGAGATTAATGAGCTGCAGGCATTTTTTGAAAGTGATGATACAATTGTTATAGGTGGAGTTGAGCTTGATGAAGCTGGGATTGAAAAGTTTAAGTATTATGCTGAGATTATTAGGGAAGAATTATCTAATACTTTAGATGAAGAAATTCCCCCCGTGGATGAATTAGAACTTTTTACTAGTACTTTAGGTGAGACAACTGCTACTGAAGATATGCCGACTTTGGAAGAGGACTATGTGGCTGAAGAGCCGGATAGGATAGATGAGCCGGGGGTTAAAGAAGTAGATACTGATTTGGAGGCTGGGGGAAATACTGATGAGGAGGAAACAGAAGATAGTGAAAGCACTTCAGAGGATTTTTCTGATGATCCTGGATTAGAGGAAGCTGCAGGAGAGACTGAAGATGCTGACAGCACTGAAGAGACTAATGGTACTGAAGAAGCTGATAGTATTGAAGAAAATACTGAAGCAACAGAAACTTCAGAAGACACTGTAGTAGAAACATCTCCATCATTTTTATCAATTAATTAGCAGAATTAAGAAAATAAACAGATTTACCTTCACCCACATCACAATATCCTAACTTCAATATATAACCCACATATTTTCTGCCATCCATAAAATTAGCTGTTAATTTTTCGCTATCAAACTATCAAGTATGGCAACTCTGCGAGCATGACTAGTTCCATCACCAAGAAAATTAGTATGCAACCAAATATCAAAAGCCTCAACAGCCACTCCTGATCCAGTAACCCTTTCTCCAAAAGCAATAACATTAGCATTGTTATGCTCTCTTGACATCTTAGCACCATAGTTATCATGAACAAGTGCACATCTTATACCAGGGAACTTATTAGCAGCAATCGACATGCCTATACCACTTCCACAAACAAGCAATCCTCTATTGTATTCCCCTGAGTTTATAGCTTCACAGACCATCCTTGCATAATTAGGATAATCAACAGAATCAGCTGAATTTACCCCAAAGTCCATAAACTCGATGTTTTTGTTCCTAAGAAAATCCAATAAAGTTTGCTTGAGTCGGAATCCAGCATGATCACAAGCTACAGCAATTTTTAGAGACATATTATATCAATTTTAACCTATAATATTAATCATTAGTCAGAAGGCCTATGATATTTTACATCTAAAGATTGCAGCACATAGTGAAAAAGTTCTTTAATGAAGGTGTGGTGATTTGTGAAAGCCTGAGTCCTGACCTGGAAAATCTTTCACTAGAAGTTTTGCCTAGGAAGAAGTTTTTTGTATGAAGAAGGAAAAGCCTGAAAACCATAAAAAAAGCAAAGAGACCTAGGATGCAAAGAAGTGAAGCAACTAATATGAAAGCTGAGTGACTGATATTATCGATTGTGTTTTCAGAGTTGGAGACAATAAAAGCGTTGATACATTGATATAAAAGTAAGATGCATGATGTTAATGTGAGGAGGAGGAAAGAGTAGAATGCTCCAAGATTTCTATATAAAAAGTACCGAGCACCAATACAATTGTTTACCCATTGACAGTGATGATCGTATTTAGTCACACAGCGTCCACAGAAAAAGCAATGCCGTGAGCGTTCTAGCCTGATTATAAAGCATTCAGGACAGACTTCATTAGCTGAATCACCATAGAGTTTCTATATAAAAAATACTATCAATTTATTAGGATCTCCTTTTGCCACATAGCCTGGATCACTTGTAATTAAAAATATAACCAGGCCTACATCTATCAGCATCATTGTTGATAAAATATAAGTTGTAGCGCTATTGTCTATATAATCCTTACAGTTCTCCATAAATACACCATCAATAATAACTACAGTAATCAAAAGAAAGCACAAAATACTAAAAGGGAGATAGTTTTTTTTACCTCCATCATCAATCATCCCTCTAAATCCAAACATCTCAAGCACTCCATTAGCCCCAAAAAGAATTATCGTGTCTTGCTCAGTTGCAAGGTCTTTTGGGATTTTCCCCTCAAAATCTTTAGCATATCTATTATAACCTTTAAGCATAAGCAACCTGACAAGTCTTGAATTGTTATTTTTAGCCGCAATATGCAAAGCAGTCCTACCTTTTCCATCTATTTTCCTTTTAGAAATTTTCATAGCAATAAGCAAACTTACTGCTTTATATGCATTCATATCAACAGCTAAATGTAATGGAGTATCTCTAGTCAATGAATGTTTTGTGAGTTTAGCATTTCTCTCTGCAAGTAAAGCTATAGTATGGGCAAAGTCTTTTTCTGCAGCTAGGTGTACAGCATTTTTCCCTTGGGAATTCAGAGTGTGGATTTCAGCTCCGTGCTTTATAAGTATTTCCATTATATGCTAAATGTATTTTACATTGTAACCACCCATTGCTGCAAACATAAATGCTGTGTTGCCGTCTGTGTTTTGTAAGTTGACCCATTCTTCTAGTTTTTCAATGGAAAGATGATGAGATTCCTGAATTTTTTTTACATGTTGGAGCAAGGCTTCTAGAATGGCATCAACGCCGCAGATGGCTGAAGCGTGGAGAAGGGATTGATTCTTAGCGTCAACTAATTTACTTAAAGATTCTTCAGATTTTATGAACAGTTTGAAATTCTCGATATCTGCTGCTTCTATTAATTCTACGAACTTCTCCATATAAATATATTGAGAATGTGTTTAATAATCCTAGGGAAATTAATGAAATAGAAAAGGTATAAAGTTTAATTGTATAAAAACTTAGCAATGAGATATTAGTTTAGGTTTTCTAAAACTTTTAATATTATAAGAAAATTTATATAGTTTTCAATATGCTAAAAGATATTGAGTAAACTTGAATTAGTATCAAAATATTTTTTTAGAGGATAATGAATACTAGAAGAATAAAAACTTAAGGATGCACATAACTATTGAGAAATTCTAAATAAAAAAATTGTATTTTTTTACAATTTTTTTTAAAAATAAACCATAAATCAATAGTAAATAGTCATTAAAATTTACTGCTAGATTCATTTGCTCTATAAATTAACTTAGCAGTTAATCTAATAATCTAAATTCAGTTAAGATACTTTACAATAAAGAGTCAATAAATAATATTAATTAGAAATTTAAACAGCTACTAAGTAATATAGCATCTGAACGTTTAAACTAATCATTAAAATATGTTCAACCCACAAACTGCAAAAACAATCATAGCATTTTTAATAAAAAAATTATAATCAGTAATCACATTAAGTTGGTACTTTGGGAGAGCGCTTGAATTGCTAGTACAAATGCATATATGAATAAAATCAGACTGACCTTTGAGAGGAAAGATGCTTAAAGCTCACCTTAGTATAGTGTCTAATAGGGAATTGCTGTCAAGAACTTGAAATATTTTGATTAGTTTAAAGCAGAGACTGAGTTGATTGCATTCAGTATCTTGCAGCCTAAATCTTCAACTAATTTTTAATTGTTTGCTTGCTGTATTTTAAGAATTTCTGATACTTCATCATGCCTAGGGAATATTTATAATGTTGTATAAATGAAGTTTATTTTATTATATATTTTTAATGAAGAGGGATTCAAAGATCAAAATAAATAGCTTGCTTTAATAAAACTTTTATATTATGTAAGCACACTGAGAGATATAATTATATGATGCTAATAAAATGGTGAAGAAACCATATTGATAAATCTTTGTTATATATTCAAAATAAAAATATTAAATTTAATTGTAGCGAATAAAATTCATCAAGGATTGATAGTTTAATTAATTTAACTCGTTTTAATAAAGGTTCATGATGAAATTCAGATTTCATTAGCAATTTTCATCTTTTAAATAATAATTGGTGAAACATTTGAGTTAAAATACACCACCTAATTTTTTTGCTTTTCACACAAAGGTAAATTACTTATTAATGAGACAATTCTTTCTAATAGTTCTACTTACTTTAAAGAAATATAAAATATTTTATTTTGAATAATAGATTAAAGATTACAATTTTTTAAATCTTAGAAAGCCTGCTCTATATTTTATAATGCTTAGATTTATCATAAAACTTCTTTAAGATTAGATATATTAACCTCAAACTTAAATAAATTATCTTTGAATAAACATTGATGAATAATCCATAGTCAAGCAAGCTAATTTTAATTATCTTCAATATTTTTATAGTAATTTTAATTAAAAATGATAGAATCTGTCATAATCATTTCTCTATTAATTGTAGAAAACGACCATCTTGAATTAGGATTTATCACCAGCATATTTGATAATATTCTCTTCAAATTATAATTACTAATAGCTTTGCATTGCTCATTAAGCTCATCCTGAGAATGGAAAAATTGTCTATTATTCCACCCAATTTCAGGCTTTATATATTCCAATACTGTAAGCCCTAAAGAAAAAACATCACATAAATTATAATTCAATTCATCCAAATTTTCTCTTTGTCTTAGTGATGCTCTCGTTATTTCAGGAGCCGCATAATTGCTTGCATTAAAAGATCCACTATATTTCTTAACAATTGTTACTTCATCATCATCTGTCAAATAATTTTCAGATTTATCAAAGTTTATAAGTTTGTATACAATTTTTCCATTATAATTGCAGATTATTATGTTTTCTGGATTGATATTCCTGTGAGTGACTCTAATTTTTTTTAGACTAACAACTCCTTTTACTATTTGTTTCAAGAGTTCATATGCTTCCATTTCATGACTATAGGATTCTTCATTTTTTTCCTCATTTGTCTTCACTTCCCAATCTTTTATCTTTTTTATAAGTATGCATTCTCCTTTTTCTAAAACAAGTACTTGTCTAAAAAGCCCTTGCTCAGTTTTGTCATTAATGCATCCATAGCAAATTACAACATTTTCTATTCCTCTTGCATTTATAAGAATTTCAGCTTCTTTGTTGTTAAGCTTTTCAATATTTCTAGCCTCAGTAATTTTTGCTATGAGATTACCTCCTTCTAGCACCCTAAACATAGTTTTATATCTTCCTTTTTTTACAAATTTCGCCTTTCCTGTTTGAAATTTCAGCTGATCATAGCTCTTGTATTCTAAAGACTTTTTTTTCTCTTCGAAATTCATTTTACTATATGTTCTCTTTGGTAATTCATCAATGGGATACTTGTTTTTCAATAATAGTTTATCCTTCCAACAAGGTTTTTCTTCAAGTATGGAGCATTTCCATGGTTCTAAGTATTCATCATCAAGCAATACTATGCTAAATTGGTTTAAAACCTTTTCGTAGCAAGATTTTATAATAATATTTTCATCTTTAATGTTTTTGAGTTTTGATAGAATTCTTCCTAGTGTTTGGCAATCTTCTGAAGATGTATTACAAATAGCAGAAATGCTTGCAATGACTTGAATATAGAGTTTTTTAATTATTGATGACTTGCTTTGATAGGAGCTAAATATCGCAAGAAGTTTACAGAGTGTGCTTATGGAATTGCATTTGCATATGGCAAGGACAAAAATACTAGGATTTACGATTGAAAAGTCTATGAAGTCCAAGGAAGTCAATAAGTTTTCTGTGGATGATTTGATTGATTGCATTTCTTTAATTAGAATGATGGTATATAGATAGCTTTTAGCATATGATTTGTATTGTTCTGGCAATGATAATGTTTCTAAGGCATTCTCTATATTTTCTAATGAGCTGCATATGATATCGTTCATTTTTTCCTGAAAACCCTGAGTAATCATTTCATTTGATATGCTTGAAAAAGAGTCTGCATTCAGAGACAAAGAAAAAGACACTGGAATATTCATTATAGACATATTTAATCTTCAATTTTTAGGGATTACTATAATGAAGAACTAAAAAACACTATCTGGGAAATGGATGATATTATCTTTTTGTGTCCACTTCTAATGTATTTATATTGTGATGTAATAGATATGAAAGTCTATTAAAATAAAGCACTAGTTTGGAATTGCAATTTAGTCATAGTCCAATAAATAAAATTTACTATTTATGCTGTAATAAATCAATTATAATTTTAAAAGCAATATAATCGTGAGTACCTTTAAATAACTATTTTTAAAATCAATATTAAAGGCAATTATTAACTATGATCTAGCCTTTACTATAAAAATTAATAAAAAGTTCTGAGAATATAAAATTAATCCATAGCTTCATAATCCTAAAATCAAATTTTTTGTTTTGAAGTAATTCTCAAGCATTACTATATCAATGCAGCAATCCTAAATTAAGTCTGTCTATTTAATTGTTGAATTAAAAACAATACTAATAAGTTTATCATTAAATTATTAAACTATAAAAACCTAAATCAAATCATCATTAGCCATCCTCTCACCAGCCAAATGCTTTTTTATACTATACATAAATTACTTACTAAGTAAATTTTTAACTAGAATAATTCTATCAATCAATATTAGTTCAAAAATGAATTTTTCTTCCCCACTTTTTGAAATCAATCCTTTCTATGTCCCCCCTCTACCAACTATCCGCTTTGCCGACACCAATAACTGCCTTCGACACCCTAAAAAGATAAATATCAAGCCCTTAGAAGATTTTGAGTCCATTTTAAATATCTTATGCATAAACTGTCAGGAACTTGTAAATGTGACTAGAATTGACTATCATTCCAAGCTTTGTATGCATCCTTCAGATAAATTTCTTCAGTTAGAAAAAGACAATGAGATCGAATCAGTAAGATTCAAAATTACAAATCTGAAAAATGTGCTTGAAGAAATCACATTGCAGCCTAAACTAAGTCCATGCGATAAAAATTATGTTATTATACTTATAAGACATGGTTTAACAGTACTAAACACCCGCAATCCTCAGGTTTTAGAAAATATAATTGATTCTTTAAATAGTATGCTTAAGTCATATAAAGGCAGTTTATGCACAAGGATATATACTGAAAGATTTACGTCATTGGTTGCTCAATTAATGGGATGCTTGATTATTGAAAGTAATCTTAAAACACTGAAAGCCGGGGAAAAAAACATTTTCAAAGATATTGAGATAAAGTCCTTAAAAGAGCAAGTCGAATATTATAGATCCAGGGCGGAAATACTACAAAAAGTTGTTGCAAAAACACAGAATATGAACTTGCCAGAACTTAATAGGAAATTAGAAGCTATAAGAAGTGAATTGGGTAGTTTAAGTCCAAGCGGTTCATCAGCTTCAAGCATTTTACCTGATGAACGGCCTTTTTCACCTATAGGCTCAAGTGACGAAGAAAATAAAGATCAGGAAGAAATGAAAAAATATTTCTATTCATTATGCTTAACACAGAAAATCAATGTATCTGCAGCTAAAAAGCATGTACCAAATCTATCAATATCAAAAATGCTTCAAGATGTTATGGATAAAGGTATACCGTCTGAGGATTGGCAAGCTTTTATCTCTACACAATTCTCTAATCCTGATCAGAAATTTGTAGACCAGAAACCTCAGCGAAGATCTCCTTTAAAACATTTGAAGGTCTTTGAAAAAATAATAGAAGATCATTAACTTTATATATATATCATAAAAAATGATTATTATTTTAAATGATGAAAAAGAATATAGGAATACTTGGAGGAAGTTTTGACCCACCTCATATAGCTCATGTAAGACTTGCGGAAATAGCGCAGAAGTATTGTGATGAGATTTGGATTGTTCCGTGTGGGTATAGGGATGATAAGCCATGGATGAGTTCATATGAAATTAGATATGAGATGTGTCAATTAGCGTTTAGAAATATGAAGATTTGTGATTTTGAAAGAGGCATGCCTATAGTATCGACGTATTTACTTATGAGAGATATTCAGGAACAGCATCCCGAAGAAAATTTTTATTTTATAATTGGCACTGATTTGTTGATATCTTTGGACACATGGACTTATTATCATGAGCTTATTTCTTATACTAATTTTCTTGTTTTTCACCGTGAAGGAGTGGCAATGAATGAGAAGTGTAATGAGTATTTGGCAAGGAAAAATTTTAGGGATACAGGTGAAAAAGTGCAAATTGAATTGTCGTCTACATATGTTAGGGAATCGATAAAGGAAAGTAGAAGGAAAAATTTGTCAGATGAGATGCTGAAAGATTTACTTAAGAAAGTTATTGGGATTGATGAGGTGGCAGAAGCTGCTTATAGATATAATTTATATTCGAGTTAAGATAATAAGTTTTATAATAGTTTTCTTAATTATATTAGTAATGTTTTATTAGTGCTAACTCATTTTTATGGTACTTTATATCAAGCAAGAAGTTATAGCAATAGCATTACATATTCATTTTAGTTTATTGCTTGTTTCCATACCATAAAGAAATTTCTTGTACTTTCTTTTCATGAATTAAAACTTAGGTATAACATTTAAGAATAATAGTTTGAATTAATTAATATATGATTACATTCAAAATTTAAATATTTAATCTATTTAACAAAATGAGATAATGAGTTTAATACTTTTAATAGAAGAAATATCTAAATTTATTTTAGTAGCCTATTGTAGTTTTATTAAATTACTATACGGATTTCTTTAATGAAACTAGTTTTCCATAAAGAAGTGAGGTTTCACTGCCTAAGAATCTTCAAGTAATATCGGAGCTTGCTAAGCAGAAGGTAATTTTCAGTAACCCTGCGATATCAACAGGCGGAGAAGCAAATTTTTCTGGTGGATTTAATAATTAGATTTTTAAGGTCGAAAAATTTGGCAATAATACAACATTAGAATACTTCCTGAAAATAAGAAAACTTGAAGAATTTCTTAGAAAGTACTGAGAATCACTTGATAAATTTTTAGATCAAGAGTTCACTCACAGTGACAACTAAATTTTGTAGTTGAGTTAATTAAAACCGATTTAATGAAAAGATACTTAAATTTAAAAAAATGTTTAACAGCAAAATCTAGATAAAAACTCTTCAGGTAATTTTTTTATTCTTGTATTCATCATTCATAATCGAAATCTCAACAGTGCACCCAAATTCCCAACTAAATTTCCCATATAATCCAGTGTTATTAAAATTCCTAGAATTTTCTCTATACAAGCAAAATCTGCAACAGCCTAGCTTTCATATAAAATTAACTCAAAATCACAAATTCAGCCTAACTTTAAAACAAAGATCAATCAAAGTTGCCATTCTTATATTTACCTAACAGTCAATATCGAAAGATGTTTTATAAATATGATAACTATTATTATTTCATGAATGACATGACGCATAGTGATAAATTGACATTTGGCATTTCCCAAGTCCTCCCAATTTTCATGAGTAAAAACTATCGAGCTAGCATGGAATACTCAGACAAACTTATCCTTCCAAGCAAAATCCTCTTTGCTATAAGGAAATCTCACTTACCCTTACCACCTGTATTTTCTCTCAAATATTTACGAGAGGACTCACCTCCAATAACTTGTGGAGCATTAGAATTCTCAGCCCCAGAATCCATTATATATGCCCCTTCGTGGATGATGAAAAGACTTGGAAAAAAACACACAATCCATGGAGCTGAAGCTGTCTTAGAATTACTAAAGCCTAAACGTAAAAATTCACTAGTATTTCCATTTGCAACAAAAATAGAAATCTTTTACGATACTCCACTAAACCCAGAAGCTTGCAAAAAAGCACTGCTAAGATACACAGTAATTAACAAAGGTGAAACTCTGTCATTACAACTTGATAGTAAAGCTTATAAAGTTACAGTTCTTAGTTTATTGCCTAAGAATAAATGTATAATGTGGAAAAAAGATATACAAGTCACTGTACTTGGGGGGTTTATAAAAAATATTTCAATCGAAAGAGACTGTATAAATATTATCCCATTAATAGAAACTATTAATTTTTCGCCGAAAACTAGGAATAAACAGCAAAGCAGATATCACAGTCCTTCAGCTTTGAATTCGACGTTTAGTTATATGAACAAAACTTGCTCTTTTGATGAATATATAGATTTATATGATTCAGACATCCTTCCATGGGACAAAGAGGATCAGTTCAAGCAAGACATAAACTTTCTTCCAGAAATATTCGCTGGCACTGAGATAGCTGTGAAATCTACTGATAAAGACCATAAGCCAGCTGCAACTATGGGGTTTCCATACTTGAAGTCTTCAGGAAAAAGGATGACAAGCACTGCTATTGGCACAAATGATAATGCCCATAATCCAAACCGAAAGTTTTCTAGTAAATTCAAAACTAATAGCATGTAATATTGGTTCCCGCCAATAAAATGGTTATAATAAATATCCCGGCATGATTACTAAAGGATCTATCGTCAAAGCTGTCACTTATCAGGATACCAAAATCAACCCATTTATAGTTCAGATTTATGACATCAACAGAATGCTCAATGACGTGATTTTTGTAGAGGTCTCAGATGAAGATACTAAGATTGAAGCTAAACTAGATTCAAATCTTAGTAATTTATTAGATTCAGGGGCAATTAAGGTCAATCAGTTAATCTCGGTTGATAGCTATAAAATTAGTGATTTTGAAGGCAGACCAGTACTTGATATTTCATCCCTTACTTGTAACCAAATCGTCCCAAAAATTGGTACACCTATGCCTATTTCCAAGAAAATCCAGAAGCTATCAGAACAATATACACCAATATCTGCATTGAGTACTTTTTTATATGACTGGACATTAAAAGCAAAAGTTATTAAAAAATCAGAACTTAAAGAGTACCTGAATAAAAAACTACAAAGAAATGAAAAATATATGTCTTGCACTTTGCTTGATAATTATAATACAAGAATCCAAGCAAGCTTTTTTTCCGAAGCCGCAGAAAAGTTCTTCCAGACAATCGAAGAAGATAAAATATATCTTTTTTCTGGAGGGTCTATTTCTTTAGCAGAGCAAAAGTACCGAACTCCAGAATGTAGTTATCAGCTTTCGTTTAATGCAAGTGCTTCAATAATTCCATCACAAGACCAAACTTGGAAAATCATTGCTGTCGACCGTGCCGTGACGCCAATCGAGAAAATTGTAAACATGCCAGAAAAGTCATTGGTCGATGTTTTAGGGATTGTCCAAGAAGTTGGAGACGTGGTTGAAAGGACTTCAAAAAAAGGTCAAGCTCTAATACAGCGGGTTCTGAAAATCTTTGATAGGTCGAGAAAACTTATCGAGATTTCGCTTTGGAATGAGCAGGCAACTGATCAAAAAATATTGTCATTAGTGCCACAAGAATCTGTTTTCCATGGAAAAGGCTTGATAATAACACATTATAATGGAGGAGTTGGCTTAAGCACATCTCGCTCTTTATCAGAACTCATCTGCAACCCTAAAGACGAAAGTGCTAATGATCTTTTGAATTGGTATAAGAATTCAGGTAACGATCCACTTGTTGAGTTAAGTGAAAAGAAAGAGCCTAGAAGAATTGAACTTCAATTAAAAACTGTGGCTGAAATACAACATATGCCTGCAATTAAAGATGAAAAATTTCAAGTCTTGGGACATGTGACAATGAGGAAAAATGAAATAAATTTAGCTTATGAGTCTTGCATTGGATGCAAGAAAAAGGTCAATCAAGAGAGTGATGGTTTTTATTATTGTCAAGGATGTAGGAAGTCATCTAAAGAGTTTATTCATCGTTTTCTTTTAAGAGGAATTATTATCTCAGACTTCACAGGATCAATTTTCGCTACAGCTTTTCACGAGACAGGGGAATTAATATTAGATATGAAGGTAAAAGATTTTGTTGTAAAAAGTGAAGAAGAAAAGCAAGAAATTATTAAAAATGCTAATTCAAAGCATTTTAGCTTTACTATAAGAATTAATGAAGTCAAAACACTTGAAGGAAATACTAGAACGGAATACACGATTAGTAATGCGAGTTTTATAAACCATGGTGATTGCACAAAAAAAATATTGAATTTAGTTAGCAATGGTATTAATTAGATTAATTCTGTATTGATTATTGGAATGGTAAATAAGTACTCAATATGCAAATAAGCTTTCAGCATATTTTTTAATTAGTTTAAAAGAATGCCTTCACAGAATTTTATAGACTAGGAACCTTTTTCTGTCGACTAAAAAAATAATTCAATATGCACTAATACTGACCAATATGTGGAAGGATATAGCGAACAGCCTTGAAAATTTTCAATATACCGTCTGGACTGAGTTCACTCCACTCGCCCTGAAGCATCAGGCAATCAATCTAGGCCAAGGATTTCCGAATTTCGCCTGTCCACAATTTGTTAAAGACGCCTTAACTGAGGCGGTCAATAACAATGAAAACCAATACAGTAGACCTGCAGGCTTTCCAATGCTTGTGGAAGAAATCGCTAAAATCTACAGTGTCAAGCACAACAGAAAAATTGACCCGATGACTGAAGTTGCAGTGTGCTATGGAGCAAGTGAAGCTTTATTCAATGTTTCAATGGCGCTTATCAACCCAGGAGACGAAGTTATTGTTATAGACCCATCGTTTGATATATACATACCACAGATCTGCATTCCTGGAGGTATTCCGATAAGAGTTTCTTTAGAGCCACCTGTGGATGATGTATCTCCATGGACAATTAATTTTGATAAACTTGAGGCAGCTTTCAACAATAAAACCAAAATCTTATTGTTCAACACGCCAAACAATCCTATAGGCAAGATATTTACTAGAGAAGAATTAGAAAGAATTGCCCAAATACTTGAAAAATGGCCTAATGTCGCTATTGTGGCAGATGAAGTTTATGAACATATCGTATTTGATGGAAGGGAACATATAAGTCTAGCTGATATTGGCAATTTATGGGAAAGATCTGTGACTTTATCTAGTGCAGGAAAGCTTTTCTCAATTACTGGATGGAAGACAGGCTGGGCAGTAGGTGGTCCACTTATCATAAAAAATATGGTTGTTTCTAAACTTTGGACATCTTTTTGTTCTAATACTGTTTGTCAAGGTGCAATTGCTAGATGCTTACGCTTTGCTGAAAATGAATATGAAGGCTTCCCGAATTATTACAAGTGGCTAAGTAATCAATATGAGCAAAAAAGAGAAAGGATTAAGAATATTCTTAGCAATAGCAATGTTGTTAAAATTCAGCCACTACTTTCTGAAGGAGGATTTTTCTTGGTGGGGAGGATTTTAGATGATGGAGATTTTATTCCTGATAGATACAAACAGGGAGCGACTTTGGATTTTGCATTTTGCAGATGGCTAACGGAAGAATATAAAGTGAGTGCTATACCTTGCTCTGCATTTTTTGGTGAAAATAGCAAGCATTACGGGACTAATCTTGTTAGATTCGCTTTGTGCAAAGAGTTTTCTGACTACGATAAAACAGAGAAAATACTTATTAGGACATAATTAGCTTACATCAACAAATTAAGCATAGATTTATAAATGCTATTTTATATTCTCTTATCTCTAGCTTTAGGGTTACAAAGCAACATTCTTACCATTGAGTGGAGACCAACAATTTGCTTTAACTACCCTTGTACAAAATCATATCTCAAAAATAGTTTCAATATTAAAGATTTCAAGGCAATATCAGAAACTGGTGAAGCTAATACTAATTGCTCAGAAGATCAATTCCAAATATCATTGCAGGTAATGATGATGCTAGTTGAATTTTGGGATTACTATGAAGATTCAAGACATGAAATTTGGGAAAATGTTTGGAGAGAACATGGAACATGCATTCTTCCTAAGGTTAGCTCTGAGGAGTACTTTCAAGTCGCAATAGCTCTGTTTTTGAATTCTGAAATTCAGGAAAGGTTAAAGGCTGCTGAAATTTTGGATTCTAATGGAAAACAATGGGGATATGAAGATATTAGCAATGCTTTATATTACAAGGTGCAAATAGACTGTTTCAAGTCTGAAGACGAAGAATTTATGCTTGAAACCATAAATTTATGTTTCAATCAAGGATTTCAATGGGAAAATTGTACTTCGGACTTTGGAAAATGTGAATCGTCATTCATTCTTCCATGGATTTAATTAGCATAATAATCCTCAAATATATACATCTATTGATGCAAATATTTAATAAGCTAATTTATGTTTACTAAAGCACTTATTTTTCCATTTTTGATATTCTAATAATAATTATTTTTAAATGAATCATTAGAATGGTATATTCTGAGATTTTGAATTTACTCCTAACATTCCCTTATGCGTCAAGATTATTTTCTCATACTTCTGCAAATAAATCTTGCAGAATTAGCTAATCAGGTTGAAAGTCATGGGAATATAAATGGAGAGAATATTGTTGATCACTGCTGTAGCATTAGCATATGACTATAATGCTTTGATGATTGAGTGGAAGCCAACAGTGTGCAAGACAATGAATTGTATTCCAGGTTATCTGTCTACTGATTTCAATATTCATGGTCTATGGCCTAATAATTGGGATGGGACTTATCCACAGTATTGTGCAAATGAAACTTTTAGTATAACCGCACAGACTGAAGCATTGTTGAACATTTATTGGGAATCAGATGTTGGCCCTTCTCTGAGCTTTTGGGAACACGAATGGTCTAAGCATGGAACCTGTGTTTCTCCAGCTGTAAGCTGTAACACATATTTTAATACTACAGTCAGCCTTTTCCTGACGAGGAATCCTCTGAATGCTCTTTCAGTATTTGGTATAGTTCCAAGCAATACAAAGATATATACAACATCACAATTTGTTGGAAGCTTTTCTAAGACAGTCCTGATAACTTGTCAAAGAGTTTCAAATACCTACTTTCTTGATACTGTTCAGTTTTGCTATGACAAAAGCTTCAATTGGATTTCATGTGTAGGGACTCAAACCAGTTGTGGTACCAGTGGATTTCTCTTACCTTTGGCTAGTTAGTTAAGTAAAGTTTAGTTACTAAGGCTTAGTGGTCATGATGGTTAGTGACTCAAATGCCAGAGGTTCTTCTTTAACTCAATTATACTGGTAAGTGCTTTACGTATAACTTTATTAAGCTGATTGATTTTTAACTCTTTTGGCTTTTTCTTTAAGATAGTGTTGCCAGAGAAGATTCTAGCAAGTGCATATATAGTCAGTTGAGGGTAATGATACTGTATAAAGACATAAAAATACTTATTTGCTGTTGTGATAACTAGAAAGACAGTAATTATGCTATAAGCAATAAAGTTTTTATATTAATTTTCGGTAAGCAAGCCAGTGGACTTAAATTAGAATTTTTTCTATAGCATAAAGCTTGAAGGCACATAATTCTAACTAAAGTGCAGGTTTTATTACCAGTAAAATCAATATTTTTGATAAAAAGCAACCCTATAGCATAAAAGAATGTTATTACAGATAATAATCTATAATCAAATAAGAATATAAATCACATTAACAAATCATCAATGGAGTCCATTCTAAATGAAATCAATCAGCTGAAAAAGCATCTGTTAATGCTAAATTATCAAGAAAAGCTTGCAAACCTACAAGAAGAAAAGTCAAGATTAACTGAAGCTTTAGAAGCTGCAAATTATAAATTTTTTACTCCGTTAAAGAAAGTTCCATGTGACAAGTATATTGAAAAATCGATAAGCCCAGTAAAGTCTGAAGATCTGAATTTGCAGGGACGAGTTACAGATACAATACAGAAAATAAACCGAGAAAAGAAAAGATTAGATCAAGATTGCGAAAAAATCGAAGATTATTTAAGACAATCTAATACTGGCTTGTTTGTCATTGTTTCTAAGTTCAATCTAGCGAAGAAAAATAACCTGGAGCTTAAATACCAGTTAAGAAAACTTATAAAAGAAAGACAGATTCTAACGAGCAGTTATAGTAAACTGACAGGAGCTTTAGTAAGAGAAACTCGACTGAGTGAGAAAGTTGAAAAAATAGAAAGCCAAGAAAGAAAAAATCGAGACAAGCTAGTTAGTATCAATGTATTGAAAAAAATGATTGAACACTTGAAAATACCTGAACCTGTAGAGAATCCGCAACTAAATGCCATCATTAATAAAATTAACAAGCTAGAAGAGATGCTTAAAGAAAACGAAAAAATAAAACGCAATTTAAAAATAAGCATTGAAATGACTCAGGCAGAAGTTGATTACAAAAAAAGAAACCCTCAAAATATTCCTCCTGCACTCGCCAATAAGTATTACCGTGAAGAAATTAAAATGATTGAGCTTGATATGGCAGAAAAAAGTAGAATTATCAAAAATTTGGAGAAGCAAAAACTTTGCGAAAATATAAACTATTCAGACTCACTTAAAGAAAAAGAATTACTTGAGCCTAAGAAGAAAAACACAAAAAGTGTATCATGCATTTGCTCTTATTCGAATCTCAAACCAGAAAAAAATGGATTGAGAAATTATTTAGGGCAAGATAAAGTTAAAAAGAATAGAAATGATAGCAGTAATATTACTGGGATGCTGAGAAAAAATGGAGAACCTACTATAACTAGAGAGGTCCTAAGTGCTTTGGATGTTTATGCCCCTGGAAAAAGTATTACTTCAAAAATTATTGAATTCAATAGAGGACATACTAGAAAACTATCTTCTAAAAGCTAATTTAAGATTAACAATAGATTATTATTTCAGTCATGCTTTAATTTTTTCAATTCAGTCTCTATGACTTTTAGACTAGTTTTTTTACTATATAAATTTCATTTGTATGTGGAATTTTTAAACTCTTGCTTGATTTCTAAACAATAATCAAGACTTAATGAAATATCTATGCACTTTGATTATATTTACTATTTGTAAATTTTTGAAAACTACAATTATATAATTTTTGATCTTGGCTTATATTTTTTAATTATTATAATCAAAGTTTTAATCTAATTTGCATTATGTCCAACCTTAAATATACACTAAAATTACAAATTTTGGAAAAAATAATTTATAAGCATTTCTATTTTTAGGATTTCTTAAGCCAGATTTGATTCTTGAGGTATGCGTGAGGTTGATATTTGCTGCATAAGCAGTTCTGTAATTACAAAAATACTATCTAAAATCAATAGAGATTTTTTTATAAAGTTTTACTTACTAATAATGCCTAATAAGAAACTATCCCATAAATTATTTTTATTGAATTTTCTCCAGATATAAGCATTAAGATATAGTCTATATTGACTGTTCTATTCCTGGGCTTTATAAAATGATTCAGACTGTTCCAGGTGCCTACGATTCTATTTATGTATATCCAGTTTCAGGATTTTTATAATTTCGACTGCGATTAACTGAATAGTGCTTATAGATTTTTTTAAAAAGATTTACCCTTTCCAGCAATTAATGACTATGATAGATCCAGGTTTTACGTGCTTTCGCACAATTTCAGTGTTTGCATATTTCTGTTAGCACTTCGACTAGAAAAGCTTTTTTGATTAGAATCTTCAATACCTTCAAGAATGCAAGCCCCAGTACTAAGTGACCTCGATAATATTTTCTCCGTCCGAATTTACATTCGTCAATTTAGACAATGATCCCTTCACCACCGATTACTTGGCTCTGTTCAGAAAGCGAATCACTCATTAATTCTTAAAAACTTTTTAGTAATTAACAACTGTATTTTGACTCAAACCGATCATTGTAATTGCTGCGCTAACACTAATTTTCGCAAGCAATAAAATAGTAGAACAATTTAGTATTTTTCCTTCAAAAAACTTCCCTTTCTTACAGAAATGTTAGTTAGTTATAAAATATATCGTTCACAGTCGTGAACTCTGTATTAATCAATTTTCAGTCCTTTCTTGCAGAAATATGCTTTCTGCAATCTTTGCTTTTACATTAAATTTTTTTCTTGTTATTAGTTAATCTCATAAATAATGGGAAACATCTGCTGTGCAAATGGCATAACATTATCGCCTGAAAGTAAGCATCATTCAAAAAGTGCCATGGTTTTAGGGCATTCAAGAATGACTCTTAATCGAAACTTGAATTCATTCGATTCAGTCTATCACTTAGATAAAAATAAACTTGGCTACGGAAGCTATGGAGATGTGAAACTATGCACAGACAAGCAATTGATGACATGCAAGGCTGTAAAAATCATAAACAAAGACTATCTTCGAACCTCCAACATTGAAAGCTCATGGTTTTATAGTAAAATCGATATCTTAAACCGTTTAGATCATCCTTTAATAGTTCGTTTCCACGAATTTTTTGAGGAGTGCGATTTTTTTTATTTGCTAATGGATTATCACCAAGAAGGCGATTTACTCAAACACTTAAAATCCAACTTCCCTTTAAAAGAAGATAATATTTGCAGTATAATCCATCAGTTATTAATAGCTACAGCATATATGCACAATAAAAAGATAGCTCATAGAGACCTAAAACTCGAAAATATTCTTATAACAACATCATCAGGTATTTCAATAAAAGTTATAGACTTTGATACTGCCGCTTACTTTGAAGGTAGTGTGCTTTCTGGAAAATATGGTACTTATCACTATATGGCTCCTGAAACCATGAACAGTTACTATAATGAAAAATGCGATGTGTGGAGCTTAGGGGTCATAATGTATATTATTCTTACGGGAAGAACTAATCTACCAGGTATGTCTGATACTCAAAGCCCAAGTAATGCACACCGACTAAAACTGGACTTTACTCAATCGCTATGGCAAAGAGTATCTGCTCCAGCTAAAAACCTCCTCAAAAAACTTTTAGAAAAAGAACCCATAAAACGAGTTACAGCAATTCAAGCTTTAGACCACCTTTGGTTCAAACAGTTGTCTTATGCTAATTATGATATAACTTTTAGTGTTCTTGATAGAATTTTCAAATTCAATAATAAACCTTTGATAAGAGCAGCCAAAAAAATTATCCTTCATTTAAAAGCATCTAAAGATGAACTTACTTCAACTGAAAAAGCGTTTCTGTTTTTGGATAAAGATTATGATGGGGAAATCTACCGAGATGATATATTGAATTTTTATCTTTTGAGACATACAAATGAAGAAGCTGAAGAGTATACTACAGAGATTATGAGAAAATTTTGTGATTTTGCTGATGTTGTTGTAAGTTATTCGGCTTTTGTAGAAGTGGCAACTGATGAAATGGCTTTGGCAGACACCCAGAATTTAAGGTACCTTTATGATTTGCTTAGGTCTGAAGAGGTGTTCAGGAATTCAGATTTGAAAAATAAGGAAGAGAGAAAACTTGGAAAAGAAGTTTTAAACGTAAATAAACTTTCTAATGTGTTTTCAAAGGCAATTAATATTGACAGAGATGCTGTACAGATATGGGCAGATTACTTACAAACACAAAAATGCGAGAGTTTGGATTTTGAAGAATTTAGTGCAATTGTGGCAGAAGGAATAAGTAATTAATCTTAAAGGTATAAAGTTATAGTAAGCTTGTTTATAATACAAAAAAAGCATAGTCTAATTATTAAGTTATGATTGATAAAAACTTAATAACCTGGAACATAATTTTTTAATTATCCTTGATAAACTTGAAATATTAAACTAAGATTAGCAAGTTGACATTATTTATATAAGGTAAGCAATCAGCTATTTTAAAAATTATTATGATTAGCTCTCTAAAGTATCTCATAAATAATAGTGACTTACATAATTAATTTTATTTAAACTTAAAGTGATTAATCAAATAATCATCATTTAAATTACCTATAGTATTCATGAATATTATTTAAGTAACAAAAAATAATAATCATTATTTAAATTACCTATAGCATTCATGAATATTATCTAAGTAACAAAAATAATATAATAATGAAAAATTGTTCTATTGTTTTAGAATCAAGTGTTAATTCTTCACCTGCAACCAGATATTATTTCTTGATAGCATACTTAGTGCTTGTTCTCTTACTCGCAATTAGATTACTAGTGTTCAAATATAAAAAACAGCGCAGCAAGTTTATAGAAGGGATAATTACTTTTTCTTACATTCTATTATTATCTCTCTTGGGTAAAATCTAAACAGCACGATGCATATCAATAATCACTATAAAATCAAGAGACTCCTCAACATCCTTTGCATCTTTAAGTTCTTCTTCTTTATATGCAGGCCTTTATTTCTCTTGGCTTTGCGCATCAACATATTTAGATTTATCATCATGCATCGAATCAGTTAAAAAACGTAAAAAAAGATGTGTTGCAATTGCACTTATTATATCTGCAATTATTTACGATTTCCTTAGGTATGTTTTCGAAATTCATGATAGAATTAATGTAGAAAACCCTTACGTGGATATTGTTATAATTTTTACATACAAATGGGTATTTACTTATGGCATAGCTATTTATTCGTATAGAATCCTTTATAAATATGTTCACGAAATGTTTGAAGATATATATGTCAATCAAGTTACCAAGAAGATGAATAAAATATTTATTTTTTTCAGCTTTTTATATATTGGGTCGACAATTTTTGAATTTGTTTTTTACATAAATGATTGTTTTTCTGATAAAAACCAGACAGCTATAATTATTATATACTATACTTTATTTGAGATATTACCTTGTTTCATATTTTTAGTCACTTCACTTAAAAAAGATCCCCCTAATTTTACTTCAAGTATTTTGACTCACTTATTTGATACAATAAACTTATCCCAAACATCGATTGGTATAATAAATAAAGAATTTGAAGAAATTAACAATTAACATTTATGCAACTTAGTATATGGAACTCTCGAATAAATGCTTTAAAACCATAAAAAAATAATAAACTTCATAATTTCGTCAAATCAACATTGATTCATTTAGTATAATCTAATTAAAATATAAATAATTCATATATGGCTATGATATAAAATGTGAAGAAATTATTATGAGGATATTGTTAAAATCGATTAATACAGAGTTCACGGCTGTGAACGATATATTTTCTAACTAGCTATTATGAGGATATTGATAATGTTAGATGAATCAAATCCATCAAAAGAAAATATCACAGAAATATTATGTCGAGAGTGTGTTGGTATTTGGCGGAGTTGAAATTACTTCAGAAAGAAAGTACTTTTTAAATTGGTCCTTACACAACTGCAAAAGAAATATAAAGCAGAATTCAAAAGAATGCTAAGCAATATCAGAATAAAAGAACTGATAAAAGGTTCGTGAAAAGGTAAATCAAATGAGGATGAGATATAAGCAACTAATTGTCAATAATTCAGTAGAATTTGATAATGAGGATATGGCACTCTTACTAATAAAATCGAGGGAACATGAAATGGCGTTAAAATGAATCTTTAAAGTAATCACCGAACTTAAGCATGCATCAAAAAATATCTATATATGCTTGTATGGCGGAGGAAAAATACTGATTATATATGGGGTAGCTTTCAAAGTTATTCAAGTGGTCCATTTTGAAGAAGATATAGATTAATTAGTATTATAACAAAAGGCCTATAATTCATGTATACCTCTGAAGTTTGATTAATCTCATATTAGTTGTCAGTATGATAAATAAATAAACCAAAATTATATCTTCAATATAAAAATATAGGCTTTTATTTCTTTAAATAAAACTCTCTAGTTACTTAACAGTTGGCTAATTAAATAGCATTAGAATATAAAATTTCTATGTAA
The DNA here is from genome assembly GCA_001970955.1 of Stentor coeruleus. Taxonomy (NCBI): domain Eukaryota; phylum Ciliophora; class Heterotrichea; order Heterotrichida; family Stentoridae; genus Stentor; species Stentor coeruleus. The sequence goes on from MPUH01000658.1 coordinate 31,182, forward strand.
TATTTGTTGCAGAATGATAATTTGTTTTGAGTATTTAGCACTATTTTTGATCAAGCATTCAATTTATATTCTAGTGCGATTAATAAAAATTAATTTCACTTCAACATATATTTCGTATTATTTTGCTCTGAAAGCCAGACTAAGGTTTCCTAATATTTTTTCCCACAAAAAAATCAATCATTGTATAAAATTACAATCTTACAATTTTTGAAGCTCTAATACTTATAATATAGTTCTATCATTCATTTCTAGTGCTCCTGAAAAAATTATCTAAAAAAACAACTCTGAAATAATGTATAATATAACTTAAGTTAAATCAAAGTTCTAAAATAATATGCAAAATCACTTGTATATTTATAGATCCCTATGAATAACATAAAGCTACATAGCCTATATATTTATATTTTGCATAATTTTTTTTTGTTTTAATTCTGACTGCTGAGCCAAAATCTTCGGAAAAATTAAGCCCATATTTATTAGTTAAAACTTAGTTTATAATAATTATGGTAGACAGACCAGGAACTCAAGGAGGATCCAATGTTGTAGTAACAACAAATTTTTTCAGACTTAAAAAGTCTCCAGTCAATAATGTGACTGTTTATTCAATTAGCTTCACTCCAGATATCGATGCCGAAAATAGGGCATTACGCACAGGGCTTCTGATAAAGGGGAAAGCTCAGGTTGAAGCTCAGATAGGGAAATATATCAAGACTGGTAATGTCTTATACTCAAAGACTGCTAAAAGAGAGCCCTTTTCAGTTAATGTTCAATCTAATGAAAACGAACAATTTATAATAGTTGTAACCCCAGTCGGCACAGTCACCGGAGCCAACGTCGATTCATACAGGATGTACGCAAACTCGGCACTTAAGAAAATGCTTTCAAGCCTTGACCTTAAGCAAGTCACAAGAATGCCTAAGTTTTACGATATTCGACAAACTCAACGTGTGGACCAGCTTAACCTTGAAGTTTGGAGAGGCTATACAGCGACCTTTTCCCATCACCTTCAAGATATGCTTTTAAATCTTGATTTCTCAAGTAAAATTATCAGAGACACAACAGCACTTCAGTATATCGAAGAAATTAAAAACAACACTCGCGGAGGAAATCTTGAACAAATTGTAAACTCAGAGATGGTGGGCATGATAGTAATGGCTAAGTATGGTAACTTCAAATGCTATAGAATTGAAAGAGTTGTCTTGAATGAAAATGCTACAGGAACTTTTCCAACTCGTGAAGGACCAATTTCCTATTCTGATTATTTCAAAAAAAGATACGATATAGTGCTTAGAACACCTAGACAACCTTTGCTTGTAACTTTTATTGAAAAAGGGACTAAAGAGATTAGACTTATCCCAGAACTATGTGCTTTAACTGGGATTTCAGAAGATATGAGAAGAGATTTTAGGGCCATGAATGATATAGCCGCTTATACAAGGCTTGAGCCAGCAAATCGTTTGAGAGTATCTACAGACTTGGCCACAAGGTTAGCAAATGATAACAAGTGTAAGGCCATCTGTGAAGAGTATAATATGCAGATAGATCAAGCACCTATTCAAGTCAATGGCATCCGCTTACCCATGGAAGGAATAAAGGTGGGGCCAAATAATTCTGATATTATACAGATTGACCAAAGAGGAGGCTTTAATTTGAGATCTTCAATTGTATCAGCTGTGCCAATTGAGCGTTGGGTTGTCTTGACCACAGATAGGGATGCTCAAAACAGAGATAGATTAATCAAGACCTTAGTAAATAAAGGAAGCCAACTAGGTATTAGAATGGGCCAAGCTATTCAAATGGACTATCAACCAAGGAACTTAAAGAATATAATATCTTCATTGAATCAACCTCAAGGTGGAAGGCCAGTTCCTCAAATCGCACTGATAGTAGTTTCACCAAATGATAAGAAAGGTTACAATGATATAAAAGAAGCTTGTGCGCTAATTTCAGGTATTCCGACCCAATGCTTGAAAGCTAATAACCTGAACAATCCTAAAAAATTTGATTCAATCATGTCAAAACTTGTAGTTCAAATGGCTGTTAAGACTGGCTCTATAGCTTGGCAAGTAGCTCCAACTGCAGGATTACCACAGAAAACTATGGTTATAGGCATTGACGTCTTTCACGATACAGTCCTCAGAGCTAAAAGTGTTCTTGGCTTTGTCGCCTCAATCCACCCAGCATTCACAAGCTATTTCAACACTACTCGTATTCATCAAAGTGTTGGACAAGAAATCGGTGGCCATGTTGGAGAATGTTTAAGAGAAGCTTTACTTGCGTTTTTTGAGGCAACAAAGAAGAGATTCATGCCTGAGTTAATCATTGTATACAGAGATGGTGTAGCAGATAGCCAAATTGATGCAGCAAAAAAGTTTGAAGTTGAGGCAATGAAGAACACAATTAAGTCTTTCCAAGGATACTCACCAAATCTTGTTTATGTTCTCGTAAACAAAAAGACAAATGCGAAACTTTTCGTTCAAGGACAAAGAGGTATGGACAATCCTCAACCAGGAACTGTGGTTAATTCTGTAGTCATACCAGAAAGTCAATCCTTTTATTTGATAGCTCATGCTGTTACTCAAGGAATGGCCTCCCCGACTTTGTATAGGATTATTCATAATGATAATAATACAGACACAATGATTGTTGCCAGACTTGCCTTCAAACTTTGCTATATGTACTACAATTGGACTGGCGGAATTAAGGTCCCTGCGCCAACAATGATGGCACATAAGCTTGCTTACCTTGTAGGACAAAGTGTTCATGCTACACATGTAGAAGCACTTAGAACATTACCTTGGTTCTATTAGAATTAGTTAATCCATTTATTTATTGAAGTTTAACATAAATTTGATTGACTTATTATGATAAAAAATAAATGTTTACTTTGGATAAGATCTGAAGAATCTAATGGATAATTAATGCTAAGAAGAGTAATATTTTAAACTGCTTCAAATAATATTATTGTAATAGGCACTTTAAAAAATGCTGAGCTATCCCTTGTGAAGAAGAATCAATAGTCTATAATGATGATTCAATTATAAATGTATTGATTTAACTTAGAAATACCAGTTATAATAAATAATTTTTTAATTCTAAGGTAAAGCTTAATTTATCCTAATTTTTTTTATAATTTCGAGTACTTTAATATTTTCCCAATTTTCTAAGTTAAATTAGGAAACTTAGGGTAAACTATTATAGTTTTGTATCCTGCCCATCATCTTAGAGTAAAAATAGTTTAATTTTCTAGCATATAAAAATCAAAATCCATAATATATTAAATGTGCGCAATGAAAGCATACCTAAATCACATTGGATATTTAGAAAAGCGCATAGCTATTCTTGAAACCAATCAACAGGACTTTATTCCAAAAGATCTTTTTCAAAAACTTCGTTTCAAAGAGTTTAGATTAGGAAAAGACAACGAATTAGAGTTTATTGAAATGCAAAAAAATAGAACAGAAAATGAGTCCAAATATGAAATAACTGAATAGATTAAAAGAACTCTTTATATTTCCTGAATTATTTTTAACTTAGTATAAAATATTTAATATCTTTTATAAAAGACACTAGTAAATATTAAAGTGTTTGTTAACCAAATTATAAGTTATTTTGAGCTAGCAAAGACTAGATATATATAAATTATTAATCTCATAATCAATTCGTAATGTATTCTAATTACTAATAATATTTACAAACTGATGAGAATGTTTCAAAAGCTTCCGGAGTGATGCGACTCATTTAAATATTTAATTCCTACTAGTCTTAATCACTAAACCTTAAATGCTGCAAATTAGATTTTGATTCTAAGGACTTTATATAATTTTTAGAAGAAGGTGAAGTGATAAGGAATTTTTATAATCGAATGGTTTTTGGGAGTAAATTTATAAATCCTAAAGCTGTGAAAAAGATTCCAATATTAAATGATTTGGGGGAGTTTGATAAAAAGTAATTAATTGCTTCACTGATTTTAAAAAACTGTCAGAATTAACATTTTTTCAATTTTTTTATCAGAATCACAAGAAAATCAGCATTTGCTGAAATTGAAACTTTCTCTACGCAGTAAAATCTATCTTACAAACTAAACAGAAAAATTATGATTTTAATTAAATTTAGCATCATTTAAATATAAGAGGCTTTTAAAATATTTTACTCTTAACTTAATTTAAATTTGCAATAGTAATTATCATTCATGAAACACAATTTCATATAAACACTAAATAGAATGAAAAAAATTTATCCATGTTTACGCTAAAAATCAGGGCTTTTTATCATCAATACTCACAAAAAAATCTGTTGACTCTTTCTTAAATGGAGAGTTTGTGACTATAAATGGACGATTGGATTCTTGAGCCTTCAGTTCATTCAATGAACACAGAAAATCCTGTTAGAGAGACAGTATCTAGCATAAAGCTCCCAACAGACTTTCCCAAACCAACATACTCCTTAGCTCTAGGTGATCCTTCATATTATACTGACTTTGCTGCACACTCTTTTGTTGTGGACGCTGTTGTTGAAACCTTAAGAAGTGGTCAAGGCAATGGATACACTGATTCTTTGGGATATGGACCAGCAAGAGAAACTCTATCAAGAGCATATTCATACGATAACATAAGACTTACAAAAGAAGATGTTATTATCGATATTGGAGGCACAGGAGCGATTCATACAATTCTTCAAGTCTTTCTTAACCCAGGAGACAACATTTTAATATCTTCGCCTGGCTTCCCATTATATAAGACCATGGCTCAGAATCTTAAGGCTGAAGCTATTACTTATAACTTAAAGCCTTTTAGTAATTGGGAAGTGGATTTAGAAGATCTAGAAAGAAAAGTTACTCCTAGAACCAAGATGATTGTTGTTGTTAACCCTTGTAATCCTTGTGGAAGTGTATTTTCTAAAGAACACTTGATGGATATTTTGAATTGGGCTGAAAGGCACCATGTTTGCATACTTGCAGATGAAGTTTATCATGGCATGACTTTCGGAAAACCTCATTATCCACTAGGATCTTTAACTGATACTGTTCCTGTGTTTACAGTTGGGGCTTTGAGTAAAATGTTTTTAGTTCCTGGATGGAGGTGCGGATGGGTGTTAATTTATGACAAATACAACAAATGTGAAAAATATAGGCCTGCAATAAATAAGATTAAAAACATGCTTTTGCACCCAGTACCTTTTATTATGCAAGCTATTCCAAAGATTTATGAGAATCTTCCTCAAAACTACTTTGCTGAAGTTATGCAAAAGGTTAAAGAAAGAGCTGAGGTTGTCAAGGCTAAATTAGCTGATGTCTCTGCGCTTAATACTGGAACTCCTGAAGGATCACTTTACTGCATGGTCGCTATTGACTTTACTAATATGGATGTGAAATCTTCAGTAGAATTTGCTCAGAAACTGGCTCATGAAGAAGGTGTAGTAATTATGCCAGCGGAAGCATTTTTAAGTCATTCTGCATTTAGAATTGTTCTTTGTCATCCAATTCATGTAATTGAAGAGTGCATGGATCGCATTAAATCATTTATTCAAAGACATACAATATAGTTAGTTTAAGATTAGTTTTAGTCAATTTTAAAATATCATGCTTATTTCTTTATGATGCATATATTTGCTTATTAAAAAAATATTTAATATTCACTACTAGATGAATCACTTGAACTTTGCCAGCTCTCTGGGTCTTGAATGCTTTCAGCTCTAGCTAAGGTTATTGAATTAGGTCCTTGGAGTGATTCAACTTCTTTTTCCATTGAAGATATAGCAGAGCACATAGTCTCAAGCTTATCATAAAGATCTTTTAAAGACAAATTGGCACCATTAGTCATATTAATAGATCTGCGTCTTAGTTTTTCTCTTTCTTCTCTACCCTTAAGGCGTTTTGCTACAGTTTTTTTAAACTCAGACACATCAATATGCTCTAAAGCTCCATTTTTCATTAAATGTGACAATACCCTCATTTCGACAATAATTTTTTCATTATTCGTATTCTTTTCTAAAGCAGAATCTCTCATTTCTTCCCAAACTTTTGGATATTCTTCAATGATTTCTCCCAATAGTTCCTTACTCATAATAAGAAGTTCACAATCTCGCATAGCTTTTGCTGAATATTTTCTAGGGACTTGCAGCATTACTTCAATATCCCCAAAATAAGATCCTCTTTGCATTGGAGTAAGCTTTGAGTTCTCTTTACCAAAAATATAGCTAACCCTTCCTCTAACAATAAAATAGATTTCTTCTGCATATTCTTTTTTCTTATAAACAAGCTCATTATAGCTGACAAATACAGGCTTTAAAAAAGGTACTATTGCAGAAATCACAACCTGATCTTTTGTATGAAAAAATGTTATATGTCTTGCAGCACCATGATGCATTGCCATAGCTACTTCATATCTAAGGTGTTTAGGTAGTTCATTAAAAATACTTTGCTTATCAGACCATGAAAACCCCGCCTTTTCAGTAGAATAACGAAGAGCATATCTTAATCGACTTCTTAATTGCTTGCTAAGTTTAGCTTCTTTAGCAAATTCATCGATAATCGCAAGCTTACTAACTAATGCATTTTCTTTAGTATCCATTGTCGCTAGCATTGAACTTAAGCTCCCTATAACAAAAGATAAAAAATAAACACTAAAAACCATCCAACATATGCTAAGAATTTTTTCCAAATTAGTCTGTGCATGTATATCTCCATATCCAACAGTGCATAAAGTTGTTACAGTCCAATACAAAGAAACAATATAAAGATTACCAACTTCACTTTGATCGAGTCCAGTCCTTGATACCCAAGTATCAGGATTAAAACCTTCGATTTTTGATGAATAAAACCAGAAGCAGGCCATTATATGCACGCAAAGTAATATACTCAAAGAAGAGGTTAAAAGTTTCATAACACTATGCTTGATACTCAAGAAATCCTGTAGTTTCTCTAAGATTTCACTGTTTTTATAATGCTTAAACATTTTGAGCAATCTGACTACACGAAACAAACGATATAGCCTTGGCAACCGAAGAAGTCTTAGAAAGTTGTTGTAGTCGTGAGTTGAGTAAGAATTAATGCCGCTATCAGCACCAACAAGATTAAAAGGAAAACATGCAGCGACATCTAATAAAAACCAGCTTCTTAAATAGTTTATTGTTATTTGTTTTCTGTTCGATATCAAATGTCCTTCTTGATCAAAATAAGCACTATTAAAGTTTACTATAATATCGATAAAGAATAGTAAATCAAGTATTAAATCAATTATCCCCCAAGGATCGTACATTGTATAATCAAGAAATGTCAATGTGTATGGCATGACTACTGCTGTGTACAGTAAAAGAAGAGCCATAACAATGTTCCAAAATACTTTGAACTTTGTACTTGGATGAAGAATAAACTTAGGCATGTTTTCAGCAATCTGCTCTGTGGGAACATCTGGTGTTTCCACGTTTTTGAGAGATTTTAGTGATTTTAACTCACTTTGTGAACTTAGGTCTTCAATTGCGTCTCTACTAATTTCTCTGACATTGAGTTTCAGATAATAAATTGTTCTAAGTTTTATCCTAGCGCGATTCCAAACGTCTCTGTATTTTGACATAAAAATATTATTATTAGTTTCAGAAAATACTTGAGTTTAAATTTAATATTCACTGAGAAAATCAAATGAAATTATGCAAGATAATTTATCTTTAGAAACCTTAGAATTATTAATAATCAAAGAACTTTTTGTTAAATATATTACTTAATGATTATTATCATTTAATTATTAGATCCTGCTATTAGAAATTAGAAGTTTTTCTGATTTGTCGAAGGCGTGTTTGTTTTTTCTTCAATAAGCAGCATTTCAGTTTTGTCGTATATTTTCATAAGTTTTGATTTAGTATTATGAATCGAAGCATCTAAGACATTAATTTTTTGTAGCATTTTAGCTAAGTTCAGCTTTTTATTATGAAATATGCTTACGTAATCTTCAATTTTTATTTCATCATCAATAATGTTTTTAACCTGCTCAGCAGTCTTTCCTTCAGTTATCCCTAGTTTTTTTAGTCGATTGAAATGAGTGATTCTGCGTTTAATCATATCATATTTTGTCTTTTTAACTTTGCTTTCAACATACATATCTTTATAATACAAAGGAAACTCTTTTTTTATGACATCAATAAGCTGTTTATTCATAACTAACAACTCACAATGAGTATTGCAAAACATAGTAAAATATCGGTCTAATTTAAATAGAACTTCTACATTTCCAAAGCATCTTCCTCTTCTTACCATTTTTATAGGCACATCATAACTCACAACAATCAAATGGCCACTGATCATAAAATATATATCACTTGAATAACTTCCTTCATTATAAACGCATTGCCCTCTTTCTTCATGAAAATTCATTAGAAAAGGAACTATAGCAGCAATGAAAATTTTATCTTTGCTTATAAAGAATTTTATCCCTTTAATTGCTCCTGAATGCATTTTCATAGCAACTTCGTATCTTAATTCTGAAGGCAATTCGTTGAAAATGTTAATCTTGTCTGCCCAAGAAAAGCCATTTTTTTCAGTTGAATATTTTATAGCTTCTTTCAAGTCTAACTGCATCTGCTTTGAAAGCTTTTCTTCCTTTATGAACTCATCGATTTCTAAAAGTTTGTTGTTCAAAGCTATTTCTTTGCTGTTTTGAGAGGAAATCATAGAGCTCAAAATCCCTAGTGTATACGAAAAGAAGCAAATACCAAATAGCATCCAAGCAAGTGTGATCATGATTTCATAGTTATTAAATGGTCTTAAATCACCATATCCAACAGTAGCCAAAGTTGTAAAAGCCCAGTAGAAAGATCGTAAATACAATTCTTCTTGAGAATAATTTTGCATACCTAAACGAGAAACCCAGGTGTCAGAGCTGTAGTTTTGAAGTCTTGCAGAAAAGTACCAGAAACAAGAAATTACATGTATTGCGATTAGGGTTTTGATACCAAACTCTATAAGAAACTTAGCTGTATTGCTAAGATTAAATGTGTCTCTATGATTCGCATAATCTTCCGATTTTACACCATGCTTAAAAGCTTTCAATAGGCGGAAAATCCTAAAAAGTCTATAGAGCCTAAGAAGCCGAATTAGTTTTATAATATTTTGGCCTGAAGTGTTTTCAGATGTATTTTCACTAAAAGAACTAAAAGGTATGCAAGCAATTATATCTAAAATCATCCAAGTTTTTAGGTATTTTAAAAAGATTTTAGATCTTTGGGTTTCAAGTTGCTCGTCTTCATTGTAATATGCACTATTTAGATTAACAAATATGTCTATTGCAAAAAGGATATCAATAACAGTATCTGCCCACCACCATTTAGTAAAGGGTATTGAGTCCATGAAGCAAATTCTCAGTGGTGTTATAATAGCAGTATATAGCAAAAGGTTTATTAGGATGTAGTTCCAAAAGAATTTTATTCTTGAAGAAGGGACAAGAATGCATCGAGCATTAAATATTCTTTCTGGTGGCAAGCATTTCTTTGTAAATTTTATAGTGCTGGTTAAAGGTGTGTAATTTTCTGTAATCTTTGTATAGAATATTTTAGACTTAACTCTCCAATAAGCACTTTTCCATAAATATACACTTCTTCTACTTGGCTGTGCGTGCTTGTTATCATTTAGAGCAAACTCAGTGCTTAAATATTGGTGATGTAGTGGTAGGACCTTATTTTTCATGTTTATATTTTAAAATAAGATATAGATAAGAAGAATTAGCCATTACTAGTTAGGAACTAACTAAATATGATCTTGCTGTAGGGGATTTCACACTGGTAGCCTATACCCACGAACAAGCAAAGACTTACGCTTGCAGCTTACCCTTCTTATAAGGGTCCTATGCATCCCAAGGTTGGACGCTCCACTCATGGCGGTCCGTTCTCTCACCATCGCTCAATCCTGAGCTATTAGCATAAACTCACTCCTTGTTCAGGTGTTCCGAGCTTTATTGATACTCTCATGATTCTTAGGCTTCAGTTCTTTCCGAAAATTTCTTGCCTTGTCTGAGCACTATCTCATAAATTCTCTTCAGGCTTCTTCATAAATAATATAAAATATGGGCAAATGGAATTGCATTCAATTGTGAGATTAAAGATTCTCTAAAACA